>JAQFZO010002531.1:0-11941 GCA_034695885.1 Geophilus flavus | reverse complement strand
ACTAGAGAGTTTGCACAAAAAAGCAGTTATAAAGTTATAATTACAGACTTATAGTTATAAGTTAAAACTCTGTGGTGTTAAAATTTATAACTACTGTATAACGCAAAACCTCTATTTTCATTAGGGTTTCTCTACCAGTATTTAGCAATATCGAAAAACCGGAATTTTCCATATTTTTTTTTACCGTTTACTGTATTCTATGCAGCATTGGTACTGATTTTTGGTTTTGGGCGTTTTGGAATGGTTTTGTTAAAGTTTTAAGATGATTTTGGATGGTTTTTGACAAGTTTTGAATTAATTTTAGTCACAGAACTTTTTACAACCACTCCAAACCCCTCAAAATCCACACAAGAACCCTCAGTTATTAAATATTAAACAATTTTCATTTTATTCCTAACAACCGAAAACACCGGTTTTACCAATATTCTGAAAATATTAATACCAAACATCAGTATTTCCATATGTACCCCAATTTTCATCATTTTTCAATCGCTTTATACTCAAAATTCAAACCGACAAAAAAAATTTTTTTTTTCATAAGCAAAAAAAAACCATAAAGGAACCAACAATTTAAACTTCACTTCATTCTCAAACATATAATCACCACCCTTTTCCTGGTAGACATAAAGGGTGATTCACGCTTAACGGTTCATGCCCAATGAAGAACTTATCTCAATCTCATTGTACCAAACCATCCAACATTTCATCCATTCATAGATTCATAGATTCACAGATAACATCCAACAAAATCTAAATCACCCTTCCATCCATCTAGAAAACACTATAAAAACATTGGCTAACTTTAATCTATTTGTAGCCTGCATGAAATGAAGTGTGTGGGTATATTTTCCTTTTTTTTAAAAATTTTTTTCATTTCTCCAGACAGGCCCCATATGTCACAGATCTAAAATAAACTTTAAAAAAAAAAGTGCACAACAGGCATGTTGTTGCTTGGTTGCTTTGCTGGTTTGCAGCTGTGCACTTGGCAGAGAAAAGAGCCTTTATTCCTTTTTGGTCAAACTTTGGAGTTTTTTCTTCTTTGAAAATAAAAATATATATAAAAGAAGATGCTTTAATGCCTTCATAAATTGAGTATTGTGTGTAGAGTTGGAATGAAGTGGCGATATCTTGTCCATGGTGAATTTAAGGGGAGGTTTTGATGTTATTTTTGGATACATGTTATGAAATTTTGTACCAGTATTTATGTTTGGTGGTGTAGATAAGTGGAAAGTTTAGATTACTCTTGAATTTTTGCTTCCTGATTTTTTTTTTGATGGATGGAAAGTGTGGGAAATGGTGAGAAAGAGTGCGAAATGGTTTCGTAGTTGGGAAAAAACATTACTGGCACAACCAAAATGGACAAAACAAACTAAAAATTGAAATATGTCGAAGAATCGAACGCGAAAGACACTAATGGCACAATCAAAATGGAAAAAACAAACCAAAAATTGATATGTTGAAGACTCGAATGCGAAAAGTTTTCGTAATTGGATAAAAGATGCTACTGGCACAACCAAAATGGAAAAAACAAACGAAAAATTCAAAGAATTCAAAAGACGAAAACTTTGAATTTTTTTCCTACCCGCATCGACTAATGCCAAATTTGTAAACAAAAAATTTTCTAGCATGAGAATCAAGCATAAAATCCCCAGCGCCTGAGCTTACAGCATCTGTATACCATGTACACAACATTGCAAGCTTAGTGAGATCCAGGCCTGACATGATTAAGTGATTGATCACTACCAGACACACACAAGCAATGAAACCAGATAAAGATCATCAATTTATTACCAACATGATATGTTTTTAGGAAGCGAAAACTAATCTTCAATCATCACATTATGTTCCGTAAACCTATTTTTTTTAGCTCGCTTGAATAATTCTTAACGCGAAAAGAAGCCGCCGCATACTGCTGAGTGAAATTAACGAGTGAAGTGCATTTTTTCATAAAAAATAAAAATAATAATAATTCACCGGTTGTGACCGATTTCAATTTTCTGCAAGCTCCTGCAGTCCATGACATTAATTAAGCTGATTGGATAATAACAACAACGAAAGGAGGAGACATGCAGTGTTGGTCTCGATGCATGAACGAGTGTCCTTAACCGAATAAGCCTGTTTACACTGACCGATTCAACTTTAGGCTTAGGTGCTAGTGGTGCTAGCACAGTGTGTGACTCATCCATGCAGGGGAGAGGGTGTTGACGTCAGCGACCGAGCAGAACTGATGCACGTGATGTAGAAACTAAAGCGCTGTACTATAATTAAGGAGTGAGTTGAAAGACCTTTAATCGGTGTAATAATAAAAAGAATTTGTCCATTTCTATGTCTATGACGGCCTGATGTGTGGCCAACCCCTTGATCACTCGTTACTGTGGCTCGAAAGACCGAAAGAGAGAGATAATTGTTATAAGGTACCAACGGCTACTCTGACCATACGCGACCTGTCAAAATTCTATAAATTACAAAAATAACGAAAGACTGAAAGACACTTATGCTATGGCTTCACTATGACAAATGTTCTGGAAGATTTTTGGGAAAATACATGTTCCTGGAAAAATAAATTTTCAGAATTTTAAAAGGAGAATACAGGTGGATTCGTCAATTCGTGACAATTATTTTGAACGACAATCTTGAAAACAATTTGTTACAATAACAATCTTCTAGAACTTTAGCATAGTGGAGTCATAGCATTATATTGCCACATCGGGCATCGAAACGAGCAATGAATCGCATCGGGCAGCCATTTTCTCACCGGTACTGCTCAATTGTTCATTTGTTCGTGTCATGTGACCGATCTGCTCATGCACAGCTCAGAATGACACGAAAAATTGCCTGTTATGCATTAACTTGGGTAAAATTATCTGTGATGAGAATTATTCTTTAAAATAATCAATAATCTACCCTTTCCGAGTGGATTGTTTTGAATTGAATTCAGAAAACCCAGATTATTTGAGTCATGTAAACATAGTGTTGATTGAGCTAGAGCCCAGTCATGGTATTCAGTTTTAAAACACTTTAACTGCAATATTTTATTCCCATGACCCTTTCAGTCAATAAAATATGACTTTAAACTTTTGAATCAAAGTAATAGCTGGTTATGGTAAGTGGTGCACAAAGATTGTTAGGACAGCTGTTCCACTCACTTAACACTTGTGGTAATGGTTTGAAACTTACGTATATTATATCCACCATATCCCTAGTTTTTGAGATTTTGTCAAGGTTAAAATTTTAAAAACTCAACTACGGTGGCCTAAGAGGCTCATTGAATAAATTCAATTTTTAAAAAAATTTTCATGGCCCAGGAGGCTCAACTTTTGCAATATCAGGACCAGGAGGCTCAAAATTCAAAAAGTCAAAATGAATTTTTTTTTCATCAAACTTTGAGGCGTAGGAGGCTCATTGGTCAAAACAATTCAAAGTGAAAAATGAAATTGAAATTGAACGGTCCAAGAGGCCACTACAGAATAATACAGAATGGACACTGGCACGGATTATGTCATTTTCCGTGACCTTGCCGACTCGCCGAGTGCGATCCTAGTAGCTGGACTGAGAACTACAAGATGCACAATTTCTGTGCTACCACAATGTCGGATGAAACTTATAACTTACTGGAGCTACTTATAAATTTTTTTGCTTTAACTTTTAGCTTTAGCAAAATTCACACAGCGGTTCTCTCGCCTGATCTGAGGTTGCGATTTTTTAAACACATTTCCGTCTATCCGTCCATGCACTATTCCACCCGAACCCACACCGGAAACGAGTAATCGATTCGGACACATACACCGATACGAAAACTATTAAATTATATTAACATAAAATTCTTCGATCCCATGTACTGTGGGTCCGATCGATTTGCGCTAGAAGAAAGGAAAAGAATAGAGAAACGTGACGAGATATCACGTGAAGAGAGTGGAGTTTGTTGCCTGGTAACCGGACACAGCATCAATATCGACCAAAAGAGATGCCCACTTTACCGTCATTGTGCGTGGCAGCGAGCCAAGTGGAAAGAGGCATTTATGTTGGAATATTTCTTTATTGTTTGTCGGTGCCTTCAACGGTTATCGGAAAGAGACTTTTAGATATGGAGTCGTGGAATGTCATTAAAAATGCAAAGCAAGAAATTTTGGTTTTTTTCTTTTATGTGTGGGTTTTTTTGTTGGTGTTGGGAGTCTGTTTGCTCTGTTATCCATTATGAGGAATCATTAGATTAAAGCTGTCTTATGTAAATTCGACGTGGTGCTGAAAGTTAAGCTCTAGACGTTTAATTTAATCGTTGGTTGGTTGGTTGGTTGAAGGCGGACTGGTGATGGGGATATTGTCTATGGAGTGTAATTTAATTTTTGTGATGGTTTTCAATAATGGTGTTGAGAGTGCTATTGTATTGTTGTGACAATGTGTCAGTGTTAAATATTGTGGCAATTTTTAGAATGATGTCTATAATGTTGCCCATTGTTAGGCATTTTTCCATACATTGTTGAACATTGTTTCATACATTGTTAAACATTGTTATTTATTCTTTGAAACATTGTTATCCATTGTGATACATTGTTTCATACATAGTTCTCATTCCTGGGATTGTTTCATAAGTTGTTGCACATTGTTGCACATTGTTTCATACATTTGTTGCACATTGTTTCATACATTTGTTGCACATTGTGAGATATCTGGGGACCTTGAACAATATTTTACTACATTGTAAGATTGTTTCTTTCATTATTGCAATTTACTGTAAGATATTTTTTGTATGAGCTTATTCATTGTTTGAAACATTGTTATAATGCCTCAATTGTTGTAGTATTAGCCAATAATGCATTGTTGGAATCATTGTTGCAACTTATGAGACTATTGCATTGTTTAATTGAAGATATTGTTGCAACTTGTGAGACTATTGCATTGTTTAATTGAAGATATTGTTGCACATTTGTTGTAACATTGTTCAAAAAGTATACATTGTTGCAACAATACATTTAACTAGCTTTCAACTACTGTAGCAATGAGAAATAGATATCAGGAGAGCACATTTGTCGAAAAATAGACGAGACGAAATCCGCACCATCAGGTAAAATTTGCAAAAATGGAATCATCTGTAATGGTAACACATACAGACCCATTGCCGTGAAATCGGATTCGATGTAACCGTAACCGGATTCATCCCAGCGCAATAAGTCCTGAATGATCGATAACGGGTTGAGGAGTTTACCTGACTAAAGTAAATTTCCCGGTTTTCTGCACGCATTGCCAAAAATATGTCAACGACAGCAATCACTTCTCGACCCGAAAGAGGTTATTGGAATACGATCAAAACATTAGTAACGACTCGACGCTTTTTTGCTGATCTTTTGGGCCCAATGAAAAAACTTTTCCCATTGTCATCCACCGATTTCGAGACCTCAAGTTTGACAACGCATAACAACCGAAGTCCGGTTCTGCTACACTTGTATACGTGGGCTCGCAGTTAAACTGGTTATGTATGAACATTCCAAAAGTTGACAATGGAGATACACGGGAAAAGAAAAAACCAAAGAAGCGAGAAAAGACGACCAGTAGACCCTGTTGGCTTCAGCACCAAGTACATCAACAATGAAGAGACATGGGAAAAGAAAAACCGAAGAAGCGAGAAAAGACTACCAATAGGCCCTGTTAGCTTCAACATCAAGCACACTAAACATTCCATGCAGAACAATGTAGAAGGTCTGCAATGTCGACGAGTCCCACTCGCTCACGTTTGTGCGATAACCATTGTTATGGGCATGAAGAGCTTCGAATCGGAGCTAAAATCCGGCTTTTATGGAGATTTATCTAGAAAGCCATAAGTTATGACCTATGGGGAATTCTGCCTAATGAAGTAAAGCTGAAATTAATTTCTGGTTTACATTACAAACACTTGTTAGGTGAAAGTATCATTTTAATGATGTGTGAACTTAAAGCTGAGGTTATGTGCTTCACTTGAGGATTTGACCAACATCATTAATCAGATCAAATGTAATTAAAATTTAAGTTGTCTGTGTTTGGGTTTAATCAATGAAGAGAGATTTTTAATATGATCAATCTGGTTAATCTGTTAATCAATTTTAGTGAGGTATTATTGAAGGATGTACTGTAGAGCAGATTATGAAGCATTAAATATGTTTTATATTTTTGCCATTACGATGACTCTTGGATAGGTTTGGAAGCGAAAGCGATATTGTAAATGCGAGATAGCAAGAACATGCCACTGGCACAACCAAAATGAAAAAAACAATCGAGATATAGTGATATTATGTGCCGTATATAGTGGGATGGAATATTTGTACTTCCATTATCGCATGGCAGTAAATGATGTTGAAGTAAAATCAATTTTGCTTCCATATAGATTCTAATGTTAAAAGCAGGCAATCTGGATCCATGGGCAATCGCGTATGAAGTAAAGCGCAGCACTTTATCTAGATGAAAAAGGGAAAGTATAGCTGAAGGTATAAAAGCAGCATATATTCACCTTGCCGGATAATGCACTGAGAAAGGTCAAGTGAAACACTGCAAATAATGTGCTGAAAGAACAAAATCTTGTAGTGGCTATACGTTAGCGTGAAGTAAGGGTATAGCAATGGCAGCTACTGGCTACTAAGGCTGTATGTTAATTCAGTAGTTAGATGTGACAAAAATTTGGTTCTGCACATCTTTTTGTGTCATTTCCGGTTGTGGAAATATCTGAAATCAACAGTAACGGCAAAATCAGAGAGATTAAATGTAGCTATTGAGATACGACTAGACAACTGGATTCTGTAAAATTATTTGAATTAAACTGATGCAATTGTTTAAACCAAATTCATGGATCCAGACCAGCAGTACTACCGACTCCTTCAGGTCCAGCAATTCCTTACGGTACCATGTTTTCAAAAAAAGAAAAGATACTCGACAAATGAAACAACGATGCTATTTACAAGATCAATTTTGGAAACGGTGGCGAAAGGAATATCTACTTCAGTTAAGGAATTTTCATTGCATCCAACAATCATCTGGAAAAGTCTGAAACTGTCTAAATCTACTAGAAAATGAATGATTTGCTTTGATCCCCTAGTGACAACTTTAAAACTAATCAAAAAAATCTGGCGGAAGCACTAATTCAAAAAGAAATTGGTAGCATATTTCGTTTAATTTCTTTGTTTTAGCTACTTTGCCTAATCACAAAAAAATCGAAAGGAGGAAGATGATATCATCGATGAATATTTCGATGCAAGGCAAAATGCAAATCTCTTATCGTCGAATCAATTACGTCTCGAACAAAACAACAGAAAATGATAACGACTCTGACTCACTATCTCAACCCGAAAAATACGTTTTCAATCCAATAAAGTACTCAATCTCTATGGACTGTTTTGAGTGTTGAATCGTGTTCACCAATATCGATTTGATATTATCGAAAACACTTTCACAAACAGATTTTTAAACCTGTTTATTTCAGTCAAAACGGGGGTTTAATTCATTTTCGAATACACCGCATAAAGGGCCACATAGACCATACCCGAAAAGACGACGGAGAAAACCGTCAACCTAATAAATAATAAAAATCACAATTCCAATAATTACACAATAATAACCGTAATAACCAGGGAGCGGATAGTTATTTACTAAGGCCCGGTGAAAATGGGCTCTTGTGCTTGTGCTTACGCTTCACGCTTGGTTTTGAGGCGTAATTTCTGGATCCAAATTTTTTGATTTTTAAGCGTTAACACATGCACACTTTAAAAAAAAAAATGGAGGTCTCCAGCACAGTTCTAATGGTTTTGGTTCGCACTTATGCTTTAGCTTAAGCGCCCATTTGCGCCAGGCCTTAGGTCCAAAATATTTATTTATATTAAAATAAAAACCATGTAAATAGGGTCTACCGTAGGAGATTTGACTACTTCTGTACTGTTCGGGCAGGAAAAAAAATATTTACTTAACTCACCAAGTTCCATTTTTTTCCCACACCCACCATTTCCTTCCAAAACAGTGGTGCCATCTATCCTCAATAAATAAAACTTCAACACATAAAAAAACCCTCAAAAACACAGATGCAATCATCACAACATTCTCACGGATTGAAACTTGAAATTTTAAGAAAAACTTCTACGCAAGCAAATTTTCTTAACGGAGAAAAAAAATTGATGGAAACTTTATCGGCGAAGTATTTTGGCAGCGGTTCAAGCATTTCTTCACTCAATCTTTTAAAGATGAAGAAGATTGTAATGATTTTGATTAAAGTTTTACAGTGTTTTGGGCTTTAATGTCTTAATTAGTTTAGATGAAGGTTAATTTTAATAAGTTATTAAGCTTCAGGGTGCTTTTAATGTAATTTTTATGTTTAATTACCCTGATATTGCCTTGATCTTTATTTTTTCTTGGGTTTTGTGACATGGTTGTGTAATTAGGGTTAAAAAATTGATGGAATTTTATTAATTTGTAAAATTTGTGTGAGAGAATGTTGGGAGTTTTGTCTATTTTTGGAAGGATTTTTTAAAGTGTGAAATTACTCTTTGTCATGTGATAGACATAAATTTTGAGGAGGAAAGGAAGTGGTATCGTGGGAAATCAATTTCCTTGTATTGGTCTGTTGTCTGCAATGGAATCGTAAAAGATGAAGGGAGTTTAATTTTTTTTCTGTTTTTTTTTGTTATGGGTTTTAGGGTAATTGTTGGGAGGGATAAATGTTTTGAGGGTTTCATAGTGTGTGCTGCATGTGTCGCGAATTTGATTTTTGGATTGAGATTTTATTGTTAGAAGTCATGGTTTCATTGTTAGATTTGAGATTTTTTTGTTAGACTTCATAATTTCATTGTTAGACTTTATAAGTTCATTGTTAGGATCCGAAATATCATTGTTGCAATCCAAAAAAATCATTGTTAGAAGTCACAGTTTCATTGTTAAAAGTCATAGTTTCATTGTTAGAAGTCATAGTTTCATTGTTAGAAGTCAGTTACATTGTTAGAGAGCATTGTTTCATTGTTAGAAGTCAATTACTTTGTTAGAGAGCATAGTTTCATTGTTAAAAGTAGAAGTCAGTTACATTGTTAGAGAGCATAGTTTCATTGTTAGAATTGGAAAAAATCATTGTTAAAATTCAAAATATCATTGTTAAAATCCAAAGCTACATAAACTAATATCATCTCACTGTCATCACTCCAAAAACTTTACAGCCTGTGTAATAAAATTCGAAATCCCTTCAATATATAAAAACAAATCCGAAAACAATTTCGCACATCTCTCGGCAAGATCGAACACACTACCCCACTACTACCTTTCCAATTCCCACATAACGTAAAACGGAAATTTTCTTAATAATAAGATACGAGCAAGCACATTAGAGCACATAGCACCCGGTGAAAAGCAATGTGGCGCATCTATTCATCGAAGCGCAACATTTCCATTTAAATGCCGGCTTTATTTCCAGTTTAGTCTTGGGAGGTGTTTTTGAATTCTCCACCAAAGAGATTAAGGAAGAATAGGGCATTTACTGGAATGGCGCCATTGTGGTGTAAATCGATATTAGCCGCTGTTTTCCTCTTTTTCCCTTTTAACACTGATGATCCACGCAAGATTTACTAAAGTGTCGAAAGTATCGGCGCGCAGAATTGGAAACACAATTCTCTTTGTATTTGTTGGCTTATGAGAGGAGAAGATGTTTGTTATGGGTGGATGGAGTGATGAAGGTTAAGGTCGATAGTGGCTACTGGGGTCATACGAGACCTGTAACGAAAAGGAATTTGCAAATAGGAAAAAGATGTCATCAATGCAACTGAAGTTGGTAAAGAAAATGAAACGCGCTTCCTTACGAATTCAACTTCCGGAAGATTCAAAATTGGTAGTAAATGGAAACGCAAAGAACATTTCAAATATCTCCATTATATTTGGACGATCGACGAAGATGTGAAAAGAGAAACGAAGTGAACAAAGATGACCAGTAGGTCTTGTTAGCTTCAGCACCAAGAATCCTCCTTACGAAAGGAAACTTTCATATTCCGCCTGCTTGTGGTAGGCCTGGCGCAAGCTTGGGTTTGCTGAGGACCTCCATCTTAATTTTGAACAGTGCACATGCAGCATTCTTCAATCAAAGACGTTGGATTGGGAAATGTTAGGCGTACAACAAGATGGAGGTACCCGCAAGCGCAAGCTGAACGCGCATTTGCACTTGACCTTTGTGTCTGTCGAGTCTTTTGCGAAGAAGCTGACATAGCCTACTGAGTTTTTTAAAAGTGGAGTCTTTGTCCTACTTGATGTTTATTAGGCAGTTCTTAAGTTCCATCGATAATCAAATAGTTCATCACTTGTTTGTTTGATGATTAATCCTCAAAAAATATGAACTTTTTTTTCCATATAATGACAAGCATTTACGGTAATTTATTTAGCGCTATTCCACAATTTAGTTGTTTATAATAATTGTGATAAAAAATTTAAAGTTAATAGTTTAAAATTAAATTTGTTTTTAAGTGCCAAAGTTGGCATTCCAAAAGTATTTCCAAAAGGCCTTTTTTAATTTTTTAAATTTTTTCCTAGCATTGAATCGAAAAAAAACAAAACATTTCGTTCCATGCAGTTTTTAATTTTACATAAATCGTGTCAGTTTTAATGCAGAAAGAGCCAATAAAGTGAAAGGGTTTGACGACTTCAAAGCAGTGGTCTTCTATTTTCAATGGAGGTGTCATACTTCTCCCCCTTTATTTACTTCTGTTAGTACTATAATTCAAACCAGACTTTTCAATTTCAATGAATTGAGTTTGCATGAATTCAGTTGGAAATTCGGTTCACATAACTCAATTCACACATGAATCTATATTCTTCTGCCTAGGACAGACCAAATTGTTTGTATTGATCTGCCTCTAGTTAACCAATCCATGTTCAGAGTTTCTGTACAAACATGTGGTCATGGCTGGTGACAGAAAATCAGAAAAACACCAATCCTATGGACTGATGGAGAAACTTTCTCTCATTTTATATCTGACAAGAAAATCTAGGTTTAAATTGAACAAGTTTGTTAAAATTCATGACTTAATCCAAACCAGATCAACCTGAATTGGATTAAGCCAATCTAGATTCAGGTAATCTACATGTGCTGGTAAATATACACGATGGAACAAAAGCCCGGACCTGGCAGAATAATTTCTAAACGGGCTTAAAGATAAACAAAATCTGTTTGATCAAGCTCATAGGAAATGGGGTAGAGACAATCCAATGATTCACTCAAATTTGATCAATGATTCAATTCATTCAGAGCTTGAATGCATTAGTAATCGAAAAAAAGTCCCAGCTTAAATTTTTAGTGTATTCCCATAACACGCAAGGCATTTCTACTACTGCCTCCAAGTTTCATTTTCATCATTTATGTATAGGTGGCATTGATTCACCACATGTGGTCTACTCTCTGACCTCCATCTGGTGTGTGGACTGGAGGTCAGTGGGTCTATACTAATCAGCTACAGACAGCTACAGAATAGTCAAAGTTGATTGATCGAATCTTGGAGCCATCTGCTGTCAGTTAAATAACGACAGCGGCATTGTATATTGTATATTTCAGTTCATGAACGGTCTACTGTGCAACTTTTATTCGTTGGTATTCGGAAGGCTAATGGATTAACAGATGTAAAGTGTTTGACCTTAAAATCAAAATCAGAGGTCAAATTTGAGTGAGATGTCAGATTGGGAGTAAATGGACGCTTACGCTTGCATTTAGGCATAGTGCTTAGGCACGCAGTAAACCTTTGCATAGGTTCTGAAAACCTCCATTTTGTTTTTAAATAGTGTGCATGCATGCATGTACACTTACAAATCATTAGGCCCGGCGCAAACGGGTGCTTACGCTTGTGCTTACGTATTGCGCTTGAGCTTCGCGCTTGGTTTTGAGGCGTATTTTCTGATCGAACTTGTTATGATTTGTAGGTGTGCATGCATGCACACTGTTCAAAAACAAAATGGAGGTTCCCAG
>JAQFZO010002530.1:0-11949 GCA_034695885.1 Geophilus flavus | reverse complement strand
TTTTATTTTTTTAAATGTTTTTAAACAACGTGTCATTTCGGGAGGAATTTATATATTGTATAACATCGTTTAATTTAATTTTATTTTATTGCTGACCTAATTAAAAATTACTATTCTAAATTTGATAAAGATTAATGTAATAAATTACATTTCCTGAATGAAATTAATGAAATTAATCAAGCGTTTATTAGCCAGTGCCAATTCCTGAAATCCATAACCCCTTGGATTGTTTTGGCAGAGTCTTTAACGGATGAAAAAACAGAAAACGCAATAGTTGTATTAGATATCAGTGATAAAGTCAAACAGTTGCTGATGCTTCACCTCAGCCCCGAAATTTTCATTCACTTTTATCGCCTATCGGTGTGTCCACACGAAGCGCCCGATTGTTTTTAACAGCCGTCGATTACGTGTTAATAAAAAGCATTACTTACGCAAATTTGTAAGAAAGATGGTTGAGCTGCTTCATTTTAAAAATACGGTATAAATCCGAGTGTTATAGTGGAGAAGAACCGACCGCCTCGCCTCATCTAATGCTCCTTTCCTCTTTCTGCTGCTTCGCTAAGTTACCGTTGTGGCCGCCGTTCGGCACTCAAGTGCGGCTGCCACAGGATAGCAATGTCGGGAGAGACCATTGATGAAATGCAGGGTGTGAGCGAAGACTATCTGATTGAAATAGCTGCGCCAAAGTGCTTTACGTATTAAAATAATCCATTTGCATTACGTGTAATTATTCTGTTCTCGACTCTTAACCCGTGAACCGACATTCCAGTGAAAAAATTTCGATGTATCAAACGTCGATTCGATGCCATTTTTAACCCTAATTGTGACTGCGGCTTAGAAATTTTTACGATAGTTTGCAATTAAATGTGACTTCCCTGGTAAAATTTTGCTAAATATCATGGAACGATGAGCATTTTTCGGGTTTATAAAGGCATAATTTCTTTTCTTCGTCGTTCTCGAATGTACGCATTGAAGTTTTCTTCGCTTTGCGCTAATGTTATTTGATACTACTGCTATCTATGCACACAGAAGAGAACTAAAACACTTAATAAATAAAATTGTGGGCCGTAATGCATCAAGTGAAGCATCAATTTTTCATAAGTGTATTTAATACGGGTACACCTTTCAACATAAATTATGAAAATGATTATAATTATAATTATATGTACATGTTCATCCGCACCATTCTGCATACAATATCATTACAGTCTGATCACAAAGAGAAAAAAATTGTAATATCTTTTCAAAATTTTTTTTTTGCAAATTGGAAATAAAAATAAAACAAAAAACAGTATTTTTTTTATCATCATCAAACATTATTAACTCTTTTTAACACATTGAAATATTTTTTTCCATTTTTTTTAAAACAAAAAAAAATTACAAGATCAATATAGAAGTTAAAATATACGTCAGCAAGCCAGTGACATTTTGTGCTAAATTCTATAACAAGAGGACTTAATTGAATTGATAGAGAAAAAAAATGGAAGAAATAATTTGCTCATTTAAAGAGCTCAATTGACATTTATAACTTCCATCTGTATTCAAGAAGCAGGAATATTTTTCCATTAACAATCATATACACAGAATGATATTAACAGCCATGTAATTCATACCCACTAGTTAAACTCAAAAACATTACATAAGTAAAACAAGTATCAACTATATTTTTCAATAAAAGAAAATTAAAAAAGAAAAAAAAATCTATACAAACATATAAGCAACAGTTAGTGTACAAACATCTAATTTTGAGGCACCTAAACATGTACAGTACTTAATGCATTTCATTTACAAACAACTGCACAAAACACTAAAGTTGGTTTTGGACCCAAAAGTTAGAATAATTTTTTTTATTTTGTAATATGTTTCATTTAATGATTTACATATCAGTTTATTAAAATTGTAATAAGATCGTGTTTGGCTCTACTAAAAGTATTATTTTATTTTTAAAATGTTTTTTCCTTTGATATTATTATATTTTAAAATTTTAATATTATTATTTATTATTAATTTTATTTTTAAAATTTTTAATTTGGCTCATTTAGTAAGTGAAAATTAAATTTTTATTTTTATTATTTTTTTTTAAATTGTATTTTTATATAAAGCGCCATATTCAAATCTCACTAAATGAACAGTGTTAAATCTTACACTTCAACGAGTAAAAATAATTACATTACAGAAGTTGCAAACTGTGTATTACAACATTTTCAATTAACTACACAGATAAGGGGGAATTCAAGGTGCAAATTTGCCCGAATGAATATAATGGTAACTCTAAAATTCCTTAAATTTAAATTTATCATCAATTTTTCAAGTTTATTTGACAAAAAAAAACCAATATTTTGTATTTGTACATTAAAGTTATTTTTTAAAGTCGTTAAAAGGATTAAATACCTTTATGGCCAATCAAATTACTCATCGTAAAAACAACTGCAACTGTTAAATTGTATTTTTACATTACTTGTTTGAATAAATTTTATTTTTGAAGTAGAAGACATGAAATCACTAAAATATGTTGATTGTTTAGTTCCATCCCTGCGCTTTCCTAAACATTCTGAACTCTCACTCGATCCCGTTCGACAAAATAAACGTATATTCGTGTCATCGGTACCAGTACACAAAAATTTTGCATACAGGTTTTCATGCATAGAGATAAAAGAATTAAAAATACATGAAAAAAATTAGTTTCCACGGTATTCTGGATTATGATTCCTCGAATAATTACCGCTGAACATATAAAATATAAAACATTTCAAACTAAAATCATGGTAGTAATAATACACCGGAATTATACACGCTTTTCAGTAAATATATATATATTTTTTTTAGTGGATATAAACGATAATCTGGATCAGGATATAACTAAAATATCAAATTAGCCTTGCTTCGCCACACTTCCAGGCTGATGATTAAATGCAATCATCGTTCACACACTCTTTCCTTAAGACACAAAGAAATTACTTTCTCAAGTTTCCAATTCAACTGAAAAATTCTGTAAACCATAAATTGGAAAAAAGAAAAGAACTTAAGCTAATTGTGCGTGACGGGCAATTATTTGATTTTTCCTTACCGTCTATTTGCTAGTTTTTCATAAAGAAGTCACTTCTCTCGATGTGGAACATATTGTAGACGATAAATACATTGTACACTCTTCGGCCACTTGATCACATTGTGACTCGTAATCGCGTTGTAATTTGTCGAATGCCTGGATAAAAGATTTTGGATGTTATTTTTGAATTTTTGTGTAAAGGAAAAGTGAAATCTCACTTTCGTTTTTTCCTCTTCGAGTTTTCTTTGAACTTCCTCGTGCTGCGCTTCCAGATCCTTTTGCTTCTTTTTAAATATTTCGTTCAACTGTGGAAAGAGGAAAAAATTTAGAAAAATTAAAAAATCGCGTGATGGGCTTTTGTAATTTTTAATTCACCTTTGATATTTCGTTTACTGCTTGGTCAATATGTCGTTGTCGAATTTCCCGCCGCATTCTGTAAAAAATGAGATTATTTTAGCAAAAATTCAAAAAAATGTGAAAACTTTACTAACCTTCCGAGTTCGCTTTTATCGCGAGGATTTTTCTTGAGCACTTTGATTTCTTCTGCTCTTGCTAAGTCTAACCCTTTCATCAACTCAGATTTTTCACTGAATAAACAAAACATGAGTAAATTTTGAAGTTTTTTAATCAAATTTAAAATACTTTTCGTGGAGAACTTGCAGTTCCTTTATTTGACCGGCTTGAGAAGCGAGCATCGCTTTTTCATACGCATTATGTAACTGAAAAATTAATTTTGTTTTTTTTGTTAGTTTTATTACTTTCCCGATCATTAACTCTTAATTGCAAATTACCGGCTCGTGATATTTTTCCCGTAATTCGAGTTCCGCCTTATGCAGATCTCTAAACAAACTAATTAGCGTTTCAGAATGACTTCGTTGCAATTCCTGAAGCTATTAAAAAAGAAAAAAAATTAATAAATTCCTTTTAATTTTTTATTAAATAACACTCACTTTGCTTGCTTGATCTACACCCGCTTCGCTGAACTCATCTGTGAGAGATTTTTGAGCCGATGCATCACTACAAACAGAGAAATTTCGTATTTATAAAATAATTTAAACTTTACGAAAATAATAATATTAATTAATTATAATAAATCTCAAAAATCATGTTATTCAAATACGATAAACAACAAAATTACAAAAAACCCAATCTCCAAAATACACAAGTTGCACAACGACATAAAAACTGAAAATATAAAATAAATTATGAAATTAATAATCGAATAAAACTTCAAAAAACTCAGTGCAGGCAAAAATAAAAAAATAAAAAAATAAAATAACTCAATGAAAAAAATAACAATTGACTGGTGGATCAAATCCTACATGCCCAAATTGAAACCATGCAATAATTCCATCACCGCCGAAACACCTGCAGCAGGTGTTACTCATGCTGTCCGCCACCAGACGACACAGACATTGACCTACTCACAATGCCTCTTTGGATTCTGGCGGTGGAAGATGCCTGCGAAAACGTTTAGTAAACATGTGAGCGTACACATTGGTTTTGCTGAGTTTCTTGAAAAGACGAGAAGGTGTTTTTGCCAGCGTTGATTTCTTTTCCTGTGATCCTTGAGCGAGTTTCTCTTCTCTCTGCATCTTTAATTCTTGTTCCCGAGTAACAGCCTAAAAAAAAATTACTTTAAATAACAAAAACCACCAAAATATCATCGAAATGTGTAATAAAACCTTATCATGTTTCTTCTGCAATGCTTGTAAATCCTTTTCTAACTTTGCCAACACGCTCTGTACTATTTTTGATTCTCTCTTGATTTTGTCCAACGGTTCCGCAGTTATCGGAATCTCAACTTCTGTATAAAATAAATTATAAAATTCAATGATTGATTTATTCAATTTTAATTTTATTTATCTTCTTTACCTCCTCCAGCGCCTCCTGGATCTGAAGACGAGTCTTTAGCTCCACCGGAAGGCGGGGGCACGCTTGTTCTAGGAGACCCTGATTTTCCTGGATATAATTGAATGATTTTTTTTCTTAGATATCAATAAATATTTAATTTTTATTTATTTATTTATTACCACCGGTATCTTGACGATTGAGGCCGCCAGGCGAGGCTGCTGGTTGCATCATCATTCCCACGCCATCTTTCGGACTGCTCGAGTACTCGAATGAACTGTTAGCCTGTACGCCTGATTTCACCGGAGTTTGCGGCCCTACGGTTTTTGTCAATGGAGAGCCTTGTGGTCTATCGGTTTGGTCCTATTCAAGGATGATACATCAGCATTTCATTTTATGATGCAATACAAATAATAACAGAAGTAAATCATCCCAAACTACACAACAACTCAATCTTTTCCTCTCAATTTTTCTGCTCCGTCATGCAATTTGTGATAAAACAATTTTCCTCTTTGTAATTTTATAATTTTGTCTTTTAACAGTTTTTATACAAATAAAAATATATCAGTAAGTTTGATTGATTCAGTTTTGTGTTGTTTGAATTTATTTACTTCTTCCAAAATAGAAAACTACAGAACTCGGCATCGTACCTCATCAAAATCGTCGGTAAGCGCGCTCAATTGCTGAGCCCTTTTTTCTTTTTCCGAATGATATTTGATTGGATTTGCCAACGCATCGGCAATACCTGCGAAATATTCCTCCATTAAATCAAGAAAACACAAAACAGCATTGTCAAATAGAGTTAATACCTGACAACTGATCTGGAACATAATCTTTGACGACAATATGAACAAATATACAAGGTAACATGAGGGGTTGACCGGATTCATTTCGAAGATTAATGTGCCTAAATCCTGGCCTCAGTCCAACAAAGGGTAAAATTCTGTGCCCAATTAGTTTTCCACCTTCCTCATACACGGCAACTCTTATTACAGCCAATTCTGGAAGCACGACCTAAATAAATTTAAAAAGAAATATAAAAGAAAATTTTTTTTTCAGTTTTTTAATTAAAAAATAGAAATTTATTTTAAAATATTGTGTCGTCTTTACTTTATTTAATTCAAAAGGTTCTTCGTCATATACAGGATTGATTCCATTCGCCGGAACCACTTTTGTACGGAATTTTTTACGACAAGTATCGGCCGGAAGACCGTACGTCTCGACTTCGACATAAGTTCCCACTCGCTTATCGGTGAGGAATTGACCAGAAATGATCTGGAAAAAAGGAATTTTTGTGAGTTATGAAACAGCGATAAATTTAGCTTTGTCATTTACTGAATAATTTATCACCTTAACATGCAAAGCGCCAGCAATTATACCATCGACCGTGGACTCTGCAAAAGGGTCAAATTTTCTATCTGTTCTCCGCATGAAATCTGGCTTTAACAAGTAGCCACTTCTTCCATTGTATTCAAATATGCCCAAATTCAGTTGCAAGGCCAAGTCTGTTGATATTCAAAGTGCGAAAACGCAAAAATGTTTCTCAGTCTCACAACTATCATATCGTTTTTAAATCAAAAAATCAAATTTATTACCCATTGTTTGGAAATTTAGTGCGACCAGTTGACAACCAGCATTCCAAAACACCTAAATATTAAATTTACATATTTAAAGACCAAATAAATAAATAAATCAATATATTTTTTTTAAAATCAAAGTTTCACACCTGAGGCATATAATTACTTGAATCCACTCTTGTTCCTTTTGGATATATCCTGCTCAGCTGTCTCTTATTGTAACTGAAAAATTAAAAAATTATGTACAGCAGAACGTAGAAACCTCGATTATCTGACCCTCGGTTATCCGATACACCGTTATACAACCTTTCCAGTTAAAAATTTGGAATTTATAAAAAAAATGATAAATAAATGGTTTGAATTACTGGTGCAAATGAACAGTCGGTTAAATTTAATGGCGAAAAGCGACTATTTGCTTTTGTCGATCGGTCCCATCACTTTTCTGCATCCAATCAGCGCGCGTGAGGACACCAAATATCCATGTCCCAAATGTCGCAAATGTCCGCAACTTATATAAAATCGCAATTCTGGCAAAAGTACATCTCATTTGCAAGTAAATGGGTGCGATTGTGATGTACTTTTGCGAGAAATGCTATTTTCTCTAAGTTGCGCACATTTGCGACACTTAGGACATGCATATTCGGCATCCTCAAACTGTAGATCGAAATCTCTACATTCAATTGCGATTTTCGGGCTGTTGCGCACGTTTGCGAGCCTCGGTAAGTGGATATTCTGAATCACCACACTGAAAGTGCTGGTTAGATAATCGGATAATCGAGGTTCTGGTTCTACAAATTTGATTTTCAACACGAAAAACTTACTTCACAAATTCTACCGGGTGTTCCTTCAACAAAGCAGTTGCTGCTGTTTCCACGAATGACGAGATCTCGTAACTTCGATTACGTTCTGGCAAAAAAAACACAAAAATGTTTTCTTTTAATCTAACAACACGAACTTACTTGAAAAATGAACCACAGTACTTGCAGTAGTCGACACGTACTTTCAGACACTTCGAATCCGTGGAAATGCACTGGCTGAATGTAGTTGACCAACGCAGAGAGCTCGGCACCTGCTTCCGATTCTTGAGAAGCTGTCCCTTGCTGCCAAATAGTAGGGCATCTGCTATAGCGATAAATTGCACTATATGTATCCAAAGGGCCCCATATATATTAAATGTACCTCTATCGTGGCACTATCGCGTTGATCATCTACACATGAACCATCATCGTCATCATCTGTTTCGGAAGATGAATCTGAATCTTTCAGGACACCATTTGACGCTAATATCAATTCATCCCCGTTAAGCGCCGGTTCGCCACCACTATCCTTGCTATTCGTTTTTTGTAATCGTGGAACGTCGGCTTTGTCACTGCTTCCTCCTCCGCTAATCGAACTAGCTCCCGCTGAGGCCGTAGATAACTTTTTATCCTCCCCGCCTAAAATAAACGGCCTTTAGTTATACGCCATCGTCATTAGGAAAAAAATTTATGTATTCATTAGAAACCTCTGTGGTAATGCTTCTTCTTGTTTTTAACTATGATCTTCCGCAACAAATTATTGGGAGACGGCAATGGAATCCCGGGAGCCAACTGAAAGATTACGGTTTTTTTTGGTTGGTTGAATATTAATACTTATTTCCCATTGGGGTCGTAAATTATTACCGGGTGTGTTGCGAATGGTTCCGACAGTAGACAGTCACCGAAAAATTTGGCACAATATGTCGCCATTTTTGCTTGTTGTTTAGCTCTGGGTAAAATAATAATAAATATAATTGCATGGGTGATGACTACTGACTGATTTATGGTATATTTTTTTGAGAAAATGGTACAAAATTGTAGGAAAATTTGCAGAAATATTTATCAAGGTGGCTACGGAACCCTTACATTTATAAATATGTACAGTATCAACCCAGTCCCCGCTTTGCGGTGCAGCATTTTATTTTGATTCATGTCGATAGTGGCCATTTTTTTATGACTCATATGGATTAAAGTATTTTTTTACCATTTATTGTCATGTCCAATACTGGATTGTGTTTATAATTGTATTTGTGCTTTTGTCTATGACAAGTCCTGTATGACTAGTTGTCGCTGGGGACCTTAAATATAACAATACTATCTACCATTATTTATTGACCGATCAAATTTTAAAGTGTTTTCCAGTAGCTGATTCTACTCATCTTTTCACTTAAAGGGTTAGAAGCAACAATTGCATTAAACTAAGCAACTTTATTGTGTGGAGTTGTACTGAAACGATGCAAATCGAAATCTAATTTCCTAAGAAACCATTAAAATGTGGAAGATGGGTAACTGGTAACTGGAATTACTATTTTCAATTCAACAAACCAATAGAAAATGAAATGAGTGAGCTGCACCTGCAGTATGTATATTATTAGTATTATATCCATACTGGGAGCGGTAACCGAAGACATACTGTGAGCAGCTACGTTACTAAAGGAAGATAGGTATTCCCCGAACGATGCAAATGAAGAATTTTACGACCCAAAGCGTAATGTTTCTAGTTTGTTTTAATTGTTTTGTAACAAACTAACAAACTTCGGAAATAACACAAACCTAAACGACACAAAGTGGAGTCTGGGTGTATTTCAAGTGAACCATCAAAACTTAGAAAACTCTTTAACATAAAAACTATTGGTCTTTGGTTTGACGGTTCAAACACGGAGGAAATCTGTATTGGTCTTGGTCTAATAAAAGCGCTCGTCCTGGTTAAGGTCAGAGCTCGGTTGCATGTATTAGCTCTAGAATTGCCACAGTGACCGAGTAGTGACCGTCTGTAGCCACCCTGTCGTGCAATTTCCAATTTTTGTCACAAATTATTGTAATAATTGTAAATTATGTCACTAAAGCGAGGGAGAACTCTGTACCAAGAACGGAACCCAAAAACTTACGAGCAATGATTTTCAAAAGAAAGAATAACTGGATATTCCGATGTTTTAAATGCACTATCAGCAATGGCCTCTGCAACTTCCTAAAAATCCAATAAAAAAAGAAAATTAATATTTTTTTTATAGTCATAATGGAATTCAATAAAACGTCCATACCTTGAAGCTTATCTCTGTAACGACCGTGTATCCATGAGTGATGATTGGTTCTTCTTCTGAAGTTTTTCCATTCCAACAGTCCAGTTCTATACATCGACAACCCGACAGCAGACTTTGTCGATACATTTCGACAGAAGATTTGCCAGTCAGTTGATGGCCTATAATAAAAATTCAATGACCCGATATTGCACTCGTAAAAAAATAAGAATAAAGAAAAAAAAAGTTGGACAGATCAAGAGTACATAAAAGATATCTAAAAACTTGTATCTTGTATGTCAAAATGATGGACAGACCGAATATTAAAAATGTAATCACCTATCAAGTAAGTGTTATGAGATGAATTTATGAAGTAATGAGCAAGCGGTTGGTTCATATCGGCGTTCAAGTCCACTTTTTCTGGCGCTACTATGGCGTTATCATCACTCATTAAATATCTCATAAAACCATCCGAGCTTAACAAACCTGGAATAAACAAAATAAAAATTTTAGGATTGAAATTGATTACTATACTAAAAATATTTAAATACATATTTTGGACAGTGAAATATTTATTTATATTTTTTAAATTTACGTCACCTAATTTCAAATAATTTGATTACGATGGTTTGTAATATACATTTCTAAGTTTTCATAAGTAATACTGTATCAGTTCTATTAGACCTTAGTAAAGAATTTCTGCTGTAAAAAACTACTTTTTGAATCACAGGATGTGATTGGGGCAAAAGTAAACGATGCAACTTTTGCTAGGTTTAATTCATCTAATAATTCATTTTTATCTCCCGCTAAAATATTTTTGATCTTACACATGTATTTCCATCAGTCACTACTTTTATTCACGGAAATTTAGTTAAAATTAGATATTGGAAGTCCAGAAACCCTGAAATATCTGTTTATAGACAAAAAAGGCCAAATATTTATTAATGTCCAAAATATTTATTTAAATAGGGTCTACAGTAAGAGATTTGACGATTTCTGTACTTATTTCAGTATTTTATGCAAGAAAAAACATTTATTTAAATAACTATCCTCTCCCTACCTACTCTGTATTAATCATTTCCTTATTTTTTTGGGTATTAAATTCCGTCGTTGTTAATGTGGTTTTTAGCAATTTGGTGCCAATGTTATTCGATTGTTAAATTATTAATAATGTGGTATGGTGTGAGAATTTATGGCTTGTCGTTTGTTTGGGGGTATGAAAGGAAAATTACTTTTTTTTTTCTTTCTTTTATTATTATTTTTTCCTTTTAAATTGCTCTTGATTTCCTTACACCGAATCCGTCTATATGCTCTAGTTTCCCGTTTCCCCATCATTTTTGCACGTGTCACTATTAAGGCTAGACTAGGATCAATCCTTCAATTTCCTTCTGGTATCAGCACAATACATAACATGGTTGAAAGGAAGGTAACTTGATGATTCGTCCTACGGTGAAAGAAAACTCAATCGAAACAACTTTGTTACAACAATAGAAAATGGGTTCCAGGGCGATGGAAAAGCCCAAACTGCAATTTCCCTACAGGCCATTGAATTGACGAGATTAAATCCACAAATGCTAAAAGCTGAAGAAGGAAAAAGATTCATTTGTTATTTTTTTCCAGGATTTGTTTACCAACGTTGGTTTTAAAAAAACTGAGATAATTTACTTGTTTGTATGGAAATTTAATTGAATTAAAATGATTATCATAAATCTGATTAGGCGCATTCACTTTGAAGAAAATAAGTAATCACTCTTTCTTATCTTCCTACAGTCTGTTATTGGCTGTTTGTGATCAAGTGCCATGCTCTAATAGATATTTAGCGCAATTCCATTTGCGAATCTGTTTACGACAACGATAAACGGCAAATAATTTGTCGATTTGTTGTTGTCGCAAGCACAAAATCAAAATTTCGTTTTAGAGTTAGCCAGAAGAACAAACGTATAAAACAAGAATCGAAATCAACCATCTAGGATTAGAGTTGGCTCCACAGGAAGCACCACCTCGTCTAAACATCGTAACAACTCTAAAATTGAACAGAAAGTACTTAGCCAACCAGATTAAACGCGCATTAAAAGCTTTTAAACTTGTGTGAAACACCACTCTAAGCTGGATTCAAGATGGCTGACACAAACAGTTGATCAGTCAAAAATTTCCCATTGTGACGTTACAATGCATAATTCATGCATTTTCCGTTTGTTGTTGTCAGATAACAGTCGTACAAAATTGTGCTAATCAGCACAATCTCTCATCCAACTTCATTTTATGACAACTGACAAACAGAAAATTAGTGAATTCTGTCTAGTGACGTCACAATGTTTCTACATCAGTTTGTCATTTACTATTACTATGTTTCCATGATGGGATTTTTTGAGGATTATCTTGTTTTTGTTAATTGTTGAGTATTGTTGTTCATTGTTGTTTTACAGGATAATCCTTAAAAA
>JAQFZO010002529.1:0-11950 GCA_034695885.1 Geophilus flavus | reverse complement strand
TTTGTAAAGGGGTGGAGCCAATTATAAGGATCTTGAACATGATTAGCTGCGCTATTTTATAAAATAAGGTTATAAGGAACCCTTTTCCTTACACTTATAACCTTAGGCCCGGAGCAAATGGGCGCTTACACTTGTGCTTAAGCTCAAACCAAAACTGTTTCATAGGTGCTGGGAACCTTCATTTTGTTTTTGAACAGTCTGCATGCATGCATGCTTATAAATCATAACAAGTTGGATCAGGAAATAAGACTCAAAATCAAGCGCAATAAGTAAGCACAAGCGTAAGCGCCCATTTGCTCCGGGCGTAATACAGCAGGTTATACAAGTATGTATAAGGAAACTGTCGCGTCAACTCTCGGCATGGTTTTTTTTTGTTTGTGTAAATGAATGTAAATGTATTCCACCAGTAGTTCGATTTTATACTATGGTGGAAGCTGCTTACAATGACATTTTTGGGACTGAGGAAAAGTGATGTTATAGGCTTGTGATGTATCTATCATCCGAACTGCATATAACGTCCTTGTATCCAAGGCTACATCTTATAGTAGGCATTGCTTGCATTGCCTCATTCACTTTCAGTGTTTACATGTCACAAATAAGCCGGATTTTATGAAGATTATCTTGATTTTGTTAAATGTTGAGTACTGTTGACTTGTTTATTGTTGTTTTACAGGATAATCCTCAAAAAAATTTATTATGTTAACAAGGAGTTGATGTAAACATACTCATGACAGGATTTTTTTGAGGATTATTCTGTAAAACAACAATGAATGACTCACTCAACGATTATTAAAAACAAGATAATCTTCAAAAAATTCTGTCATGTGCAAGATTATCTTGTTTTGTTAATTGTTGAGTATTGTTGCTTTGCAGAATAATCTTCAGCAAACTGCTATCATGTAAATGTAGTGATAGAATACCTAATTTCCCCCTTCCTCTTTCTTTTCTTTTTCCTCTTATTATTTTTCTTTTTCATTTATTTATTGGAAATTTTGTCATTTTGACGTTATAATCGAGTTCTGGTGTTTCGAGGGACCAAAATTTCATGCCATTATAGGAGGGTTGATATCATACCTGATGACGACATAACGGATGCCATTATAACCGGGTAATTTTAGTATTATTTTAGAAGGGCTTTGGCCAGGGAAAATAAAAAGTGATGATGAGTTTATCAGCGGGTTGACGTTATGACCAAGGACACTATGGATGGGTTCCACTGCATACGAATACCTTATTTCTTCGCTTAATACTTGCGGCTTATATTAAAATCAAGCTGTTTTCGATGCGGTTTATAATCGAGAGCGGGTTCTATTGGTTGTGACGTTTGGATTTTTTAGATTTTTTAAATTATTTTCAGTATTTTAGCATTTTAGCATTTTATCTAATATTTTTACCTAGTTTTTTCGTTTAAAATTAACAAAATTACATTGAAATTTATGTGCCGGTTGTAATCGAGTTAAGTTCACGTATTTTAAATGCGGTTTATAATTCGAGGGCAGGTATCATTCGAAGAAATACAGTAATTGGGATAACTTCAGACATCCCTGGGAGTTTATTGTGTTTCTTGGGGTAATGTTAAGTTAACCAGGTTCTGACTTGTATTCAAAATTCATACATTTTCTCCAACCCTGCTAAAATCTTTCTTTAAATCAAATTCCAGGGTTTGCGAGAAGGAAGTTGGTTGTTGATGGAAGGCAACAAACTCATGTTACAAGGAAGCAAACCTGCCACACTGTTCAGCAGAAACAAGCCTCCAATGGACTACGAAGCAAGCTCGGACATGAGTTTCTTACTGGACAGCCGGGCCAATTCATCCTTTATGAATTTGTAAAACAAAATTTCCAATAAAACTATAAATTGTTTTATTTCAAATATACATGTTTTGAAATTAAATTTATCCATTTATTTATTTATTTAAATTTTTCAGTTGTGTTTTTACTCTGTTGTATTCCTTCAACCTGATGGCACTGATTTTGATGAATCCTGTGGTATCTTTAGGATCAAACTGGCCTTGCACATCCATGCTGACAAGCTCTTCGTTGTACAAAGAGTTTTCGGCTTGGCGGCCCAAAATAGACACATGGCCCTTGAAAAGGCAAACTTTGACTAATCCGGTGACACAGCTTTGGCTGGCTTCGATGCATGTCCTGATGTAGTCACTTTCAGGACTGTACCAGAAACCTAATATGAAAAAATTGGATTTGATTAATATTATGGTTATCGAAAAGATATTTTAGGGCTGGAACTGTAGGATAAATAATGTCGAGACACTTTTACAATACGTGTGTACTGTTTAATCGTAAGGAAGTGAATGAAATTTACATAATTTACAGGAAGTAGTGGAGTTAATCCGTTGTGAGTCACGCTCACCTAACTCATTTACATACCAAAATAGTTAATCCCTAAACAAGTTTAGACAAATCGATATTGTGGGAAATGCTAATCCCAACAGGGACTTTAATCGATTAACCAACCAATTAAGTCTTAACTGATTAACAGTTCACTTGATCAATTAATTGATTTCAAAATGGTGCCAATGTGGTTAGTGCTGATTAATTGATTGTTTAATCATTTAAAATTTTAAATTAATTTTTTGCAAAAAAAAGTGCAGACAATCTGCAAAAAGTCTGCAGTTATTTGGCCGCTTTTTCAAAAGTTTTGTATAATTTATGCAAAAAGTTTGCATATTTTTTGAAAATTATTAACTTTGTGGGCAAAATCTGCAAAATTTCTACAAAAAGTCTACAGAAGTTTTTAGTCGAGTTATGAATTTATGTAAAAATTCAAAAAATATGCAAAATTTTTACAGAAATTATACAGAATTTTTGTAAAAGCGGCCAAATAACTGCAGATTTTTCGCAGATTGTATACACATTTTTTTGCAAAAAATCTGCAAATAATAATATGAATTACCATTATAGACCATTTCGGAGAAACGGACCATGAGGTGCTGTTTGATTTTTCGAACTTCCTAAAAAGTAAAAAATAAATAAAACCAGTTAAAAACAAATCATGTGATATCAATTAATTCTAAGGATACTTACTCTATCCATTGAGAAAACTTCCAAATCCAAATGAGCATGATGAAGA
This sequence comes from Geophilus flavus, assembly GCA_034695885.1. NCBI lineage: Eukaryota > Metazoa > Arthropoda > Chilopoda > Geophilomorpha > Geophilidae > Geophilus > Geophilus flavus. Next base: position 8,860 of record JAQFZO010002529.1, on the reverse strand, counting down.
ACTGTTCCACCCGGAGTTTCGTATATTCCTAAAATTAAATTTATTATAACTTTTTCCAGATACAATAAAAGATTAAAAAATTTGTAATTTTATTTACCCCTGGATTTCAGTCCAATGAATCTGTTTTCCACAATATCAATTCTGCCAACACCGTGATGCCCTCTGGAGATATATTTTGTCATTAATTCATCTACATCAATGTCAAATGTGTTTTTATTGACTCACCCAACTTCATTCAGATAAAGAAACATTTCTAGAGGATCCTGTTTTATGGTGTTATCACGTAAGTTTGTCACTTTGACAGGGAAGCCCTTTTTGAATTGAATTTCCAAAATATCAGGATTGTTTGGTCCATTTTTAGGATCCTTAGTCATGCTGTACAATGTGTCTGGTGGGGAAGTTAGAGGGTTTTCAAGTATGCCAGCTTCATAACTAGAAAGAATAACAATAATTAGTGAATTTGAACCTTATAGTGACTTATGATGGGTTGGCCTGGTCTTACAGTACCACAATTTTTACAATTTTCCATATTTTTATGTTTCATTTTATATTTTCAAATAAAACTGATAATCTTTTTACTAATTCTTACCTGATATGCATTAAATTTGCATCTGTGCTCCAAGGACTTTTGGGTGTCACTGGTAATGGAATACCATTTTCCTGCAAAAAAAATCTTTATTAATTTTATGTTTTGCCAAATTCTCTCCAGAGTACACAAGTTCTTAAAGAAAATACAGAAATATTTAGAGATTGCAGTTATTTACCAATGATCAGATTCTTGAATTTTTGAAATACTTGAAATTTGATAACTAAGTGACATGATATCATTTATCAATAGAGGAAATATGTAATGTTTACAATTTTCAGTTGACACATGATGTTATCAACCAAAAGTCAAGGGAATTTTGTTTCTAAGAACGGAAAACCCTCATTATCAACATTTATAAGTTATTGCTGCAGTTTTATAATCAGATATGTTTGATAGCAAAAAATGCAGCAAGTTCCACATAGTACACATGTCTCTGTGTATTTCTTCAATTTTATTTTTCCATGTCTCTATTGGTGTTTTGGTTTCTGACTTACCTCTGCATATGCAAACAACTCTTTGCGGCCTGGGAATCGTTGGTAGAATTCAGGCAACCTCCATGGAGCAATGATTTCCACTTCCGGATAAAGCGTGTAACAACTAAGTTCGAATCGAACTTGGTCATTGCCCTTTCCAGTTGCTCCATGAGCAATGTAGGCAGCTTTTTCCTTCTTGGCAACTTTTACCAAGTTCTTGGAGATGCAAGGCCTTGCCAAGGAAGTGCCAAGTAAGTACCGGTCTTCATAGATAAGGCCTGCTTGCACTGCTGGCCATACGTAGTCTTCCACAAAGGCTTTTCGGAGATCTTCGACAACAATCTGAAAAGAGGAGGAAATTAGATACTCTAGTCCAGGAGCTAAAATGATACAAATATTAAAGATTTTAGACCACTGTTAGGCCCGCGCGATATGGAATAATGTATACCCATGCCAATTTTAGACACCAAACTTTGGTATTTGGCTTTTCTAGCTGTTTTTGCCTAAGTAAATGTTGTAAATCAGTTGTGGAGACAATTTTACTGTGACATGTTTTATTGAACAGTCAGGAAGAAGTGAATGTACAAAAAAGAAGTTAGAAGGGGGTTTACCGATAATCCAGTTTTCCCCTTTACATGATGTTAAAAAATTTTAAACCAAAAAATTGCTATACTTTTGTAACGGTGTTATTTTTTCATTTATTTGTAACTATTTTTCTTTTTAAGATTTTTTGAATTTAGAGAGCTGAATTTTGTAGCCAATAAGCTCTGTTTAAAGCTATAATAAAACAAAGTTCATATCTTTTCATGGGAAAATTTGCCACCAACAAATGATTGATGTTTTAGGAAAAAATAAAAATTTGCAATACTTTTGGAAAGAGATTGTAAATCCCAACAGTAAACCATACCTCCTGCATTTATTCGATTAGCACGCAGGTATCGGGTAGTGTGCGGGTCGGACAAATTTAGCCAATAGTGTGCGGGTGCACTAGTCTGAGAGGAATTTAATGATATTCATTGAACAGAAAGGACTTCTATATCATTGTCACTGCCTAATGTCAATGCCCAGCTTGCATGTGCAAATGTATGCATAAGCATCCAATTTTGAAACCCATTTTACTCTGGCAAACACTGAGCCTGAAAGTCTTTTATAAAGAGCCCCAAAATATCCTCAATCATTACTACCAGTATAGACACCCTCCAGGATGAAAATTCCCATGTAATGATCAATATAAGTGTCAGTCTGTCAATCATTTTAATGGAAAATTATGGAAAGTACTGACTGGTCAATAAATTTTCATAGAAAGTTACCAGAATGTCAAAAGTTATAACTGTATTACAAATTATCTTATCAAGCAATTAAACTTTTTTGCTGCCAATTTTATCAATTTCATCATTTTTTTCCTTGTAATTCAAATTGACTTTCATGAATAGATATTTTCCATAGAAAGTTGAATTCAAAAGGTCATGATATTGATTGAGTAACTATTTCATAAGAGGTTTTACACAGTCCAAGGACTATTAATCTAGAAAGTTATAAAAATGAATGGAAGTACTTTTTCTAAGAAATGTTTACATTTGTTCCAATTAACAGGTGTTAGTGCCTTCAGGAAATGGCAGACCTGGGGATTTTTGATCATGTGATGTTATTTACTAGTAATTCACACCTTTCATGTTTTTTCCTGCAAGACACACCCTTGTGTCAGAAATAGGTATTGTAATCTGATAGTACAATACATGCTCCAGCTTCCTTCCTGCAGCCCCAAGATGTCCAAAGGAAAAAAATTTTTCATCGAAAACCAAAATATGGATCCAGGATCAAGGCCATGCTTGAAAATTGATATTTATATTGATGGGAGATATTGAAGTTTCTGTCTTTTATTGGAAAAATTATTGGATTTTCAAAAGATAATTAAAAATAATTAAATGTGAAATTTGGTGTGAAATGTGAAAATTGGCATTTGCGGTACGCTTTGAAGTATATTGATTTACATCAAATTTTACACTAACTTTATATTTGGAAATCTATTTTTTTGCAGTTTTCTTGCCTTGTGTACTTTCTTATCCTCTAAGACATAAATCCGATACGCCATTCTTTCATTCGAGTAACCAACAAATAACCTCTTTTCCAAGATTGTCTTTTGCTTCTTTATCTTCCTTTGAAACTTGTTTGAATTTTGTATTTGAAATATATTTGCCAATTGACAGATTAAATAAAGAAACATAAAAATTTTATTAGCAAATGATTAAAATAATAGTACAGCTATGCACTGTATGGAAAAGCCCCAAGGATCAAATTGGGACCAGGAACAGGCCTACATAATTGCCTTTTAAGTGCCTTAAATTACTTTTGCCATAACTTCTTGATATTTGGCAATTGCTTTTAAACCTGATGATGTAGCAATAACATTTTCATCTAGTTTTGAAGTTTTGCAATAACTTTTATGATTTTGATGAAAATGTGACTGATTATAACTTTTAAGCCTAAGCTTTATAGCAGAAGTGTGTAAGTGTTGGCTAAGTTTATTTTGATAGCTAACTTAATTCCTGTCTGTTGTTGACAGTTGTCTTAATAGAATTATTTGTATTCATCTCACCTTTCATCTTAAAGAGAGAAACATATTGTGGATGTTATTGCATCATCCTTAGGTATGTTTTCAATTTAATATTTTGTGGTAGGTATTTATTAAATTTCAAAGAATAAAATTTTGTGATATCAATTTTGAATACAATTAAATATGCAATACAATATGAAATGAAAGCTTTACAGGTCAGCCTAACCCTTTAACAGTGTAAATGTCAGGGGCATTCATTTTAATCTATTGTTACAATAAACTTTTTTTAAACAAAAAGCATTATTATTAATAACTTTGTTCCATTTTATTAACATTTCTTGTCATAATAACCAATCTCTGACTATAACAAACTAATTTTTTTTGGTTGTAAGGAATTCACTGTAAATATAGGTCCAACCTGCAATTCAACTGACATCAAGGGAGAGTAAATTATTTGGTTTTCTCTTTACTAGGTCATGGCCTCTCTTCCCAGACCTTATTTCCCCACTTTTAATTCTTTTTGGTACAATAGGGAAACCCTAAAACCACTTAACAACTTTTTTACAAGCTTACAACAAAATTGGAAACTTTTCACTCAATTTTTTTTCTCAAAATTTTCCTGTGTGGCTTGTGAATTTTTAATCATATTTAGACTAATTAAAGGCTCTTCTACAACTTTCTAATTGGAAATTTTTCTCTATCTGCACCAGATAAAAAACTAGAAACCATTTGACCTTGAACCAAAGATCATAGGTCAAATTTGAAAACACCCAACTTTCTATTCAACCCAATCATCACCTTCAACATATCACCAACCATTTAAAATATATTCAACAAAAACTTTACCTTTTTCGCTCCCAACTTCATCGCTTTATTCTTACTCTCCTCAAAATCCTCATCCTGTCCAATATTGGCCTGAAAGAAAAAAATTCCATCAATGAAACAAACAAGAATGAGGAGCGGTGGGGAGCGGGGGGAAATTTAGAAAATTTTCTTTGAATGAAAGAAAAAAATTTTTAGCTTCCCGCGGTAAATTATCAAAAAATATAATAAAAATTAAACCGTGGTTTGAGTGATTTCTCTGGACCGCAACTGCATTTTAAACCGCAATCTCCGTTTAAACTGCGTTTTCGGTTTAAACCGTGGTTCTGTTCCCATTTCCCGGCTCTAAAAAAACCCTCAACAAAAACCAAATAAAAAAAAACTTACCATGTATGCAATAACATCATACCCTTGCTCTTGCAGCCATACAAGAATGCAAGAAGTGTCCAATCCACCACTGTAGGCCAAGACAACCAGTTTGTTATCAATGGAATTATTCATTGTTTAGTCTGGAATACTGAAAAAATGTGATTTGTCAGATCAACTTGTGTTGGAATGATATATATCACAGAAATCTCTGCTTTTATATATCACATTTCTGTGTTTGGTTTCCCCTTCATGCAGGGAAGTCATCAAACACTTCCTTTTTTACAGGGAAATTGCTATATAGTTCCTTGTAAAGGTAAATCTTGGAAAAAGTGATACTGGGAATTTGAAAGGAAGGTAAATAGTTGTACCTGGTGTGTGTTTTTGAGATAAGGGAGTTTTGTGGGTTGGTATTGATAGTGGTGATGTGTGCTGTGTGCTCAGTGATGAGCTGATGATGCAAAGTCTGAGTTGGTTGCATGGTTTTGTGTGTGTGGTCTGGGTGAGGCTGTGAGTGGCGCCACTGTGTGGTGGTTTTTGAGGAAGGTTTTGGTTTTTTGGGTGGATTTTGGAAAATTGAGGTTATTTTTGGAATTGTGTGGAAATTTTGGGTGGTTTTGGGTGGTTTTTTGAGGTTTTGTGATGAGGGAACAATTGCGCCACCGTGTGGTGAATATGGGAATTTTTAAAAGTTGTTTTTAGTTGAATTTTCAGGAATTTTCACATAAATGATTAAAATCTAAACTTTTCAGGCAAGAATATAATTAATTACACTAAACTTCAACGTTATTCATAGAATATTAATTTTACAGGCTTTTTCAATGTTAATTAATGATGATGTGTTGCTATATTTTATATTTTTATTAATACGGTACACCAAAAACAATTTAATAACTTCATGAAACCTCTAAAAACACAAAATCTACCTTCATAATGCAAAAACTTTATTTAAAACTTAAAAAAACATAAAATTAACAACAAAAATTAATTTTTCACAAAAAAACACCCAAAAACCCAATAAAAACACAAACTTACCTTTAGAATACAATATCTTTATTTAGTTGAACGATTTTATCAGATTTTATTGATTATTTTACCATTTTTACGTGTTTTTAACCCAGTCGATAAAATTCAAGAAAACCTGATATTTTATGACGTCATATTGCCCCAGAACTAGTTCCAAGGCAACAGAATTCAAAACAGAAAAAGCTCGAGTAAAAGCCTCGGAAAAAAATGTCGTGCCTTATAGATATTTTTCACCTTACAACAACATCTTTATATACTTTTACAATAACTTTAATCAACATTATCGAGTACATCGGGAAAGAATTTTACATTTTTTGCGAAGATTTGACCGATACATTCGTCGATATTCTACTTTTAGTGGCTGATATCCTCGATATTTGTTTATTCCAATGGATATACGGCTTCCTGAACACAGTCTACGCCTGTTTACCCCCAGTAATACATTTTCCCGTTTATACAAGCACAAAAATTGTGAAATTTTCACCTTCTCCATTCGAATTAATTCACAACGCCGCCATCAGAGTGAGTGACTTGATCCTTGGATTTATCCAGTTTATTCCAACCGCGCTGTTTTCTACGATCAAAGGAGTGATTTTTGTGATATATTACGCTGTTTATACAATATATTCCGGTGCTTTATGGATAATTTCGTGTTTTTACACAGGAATTGTGAATTTAATAAACTTTTTTTTTCTTAATCCGATATTTATCGTCTATAATTCGATAATGTTTCATTTCAAAGCAGTTTTTGGATTATTCTTAATTTTGTGCATATTGCGGGTGCTTAAAAAGTATAAGAAGACGTGTAAAAATGTAGTTTTCTTCATTCCCAGGCGGTTATTGTGGATTTTTCGTAAGTTTCTGCGTTTTTTGGGCTATAATTTTGGGAACTTCGCAAATTATGATAATCGACGCGAGAGTTTCGAGGACATGGAGAATCGGTTGTGTATCGCGTGTATGAATCGGGAGAAATGCATCGCGTTGTTGCCGTGTAGACATGTGTGTTTATGTGTACAGTGTTGGGAGATTATGAGGGATGCGGGAAATGATTGTCCGATTTGCAGGACTCCGGTTCGAGAGGGATTTCATGTGTTTTACTAGATTTTACAAAAAATGAAATGTTTTTTTCTACAATTTGTATTTTATTTTAATTTTGTAATTAAAATTTTGTATAGTAAAACGATATGAAAATTTTGTTTTGGCCACGTGCTGTAATTATCCTCTAAAATAACAACCCCAAAACAACTTTAATGACCCCCAAAAAAAAGACAAATCTACCTTTATAACACAAAATATTTATTCAAAAATAAAAAATTCAAAATAATATGACAAAAATTTCATTTATCACAAATTTCCATCAAAAAAATTAATAAAAACCTGTAAAAACACCCAAAAAACACTTACCAGCCATATGAAAATACTAAAAACACAAATACACCTTTATAACACAAAACGTTATTCAAAAATCAAAAAAAAATTCAAAATTTACAACAAAAATTCAAAAATTTTTTCACAAATATCCATCAAAAAAATCAACAAAAATCACAAAATATCCACAAATATCCATCAAAAAATCGACAAAAACCTGAAAACCCCCCCAAAACCACGCAAGAAATTATTTTGTAACGATTCTCGTATCACAATTTTGACACTATTTTAGAGCGTCATTTCGATCATTCACCTACCATAATAATTAATTTGATTGCAAATTGTGTTGATGCTGCTAATGTTTTGATTTTTGTTTTTATTAAAAATAAAAAATAAAAAAATAAAAATAGAGAACAGCACCTGGGATTCCCAGGCGGTCACCCATCCAAGTACTAACCAGGCCTGATGCTGCTTAACTTCGGGGATCGGACGAGAACCGGTGTTTTCAGCATAGTATGGCCGTTCTCGAAGTTTTAAGGCAGTTAAAATGGTATATAAATTTAAAATTACTTATTATATATTAATTTTCTTAATTATTAATTTTCATTTTATCATTCTAACATAATTTTCAGTCATTAAAAATTATGTTTGAACCGGGCGTAACGATTAAAGTTCTACTTTGAATAAAATTATGCTGGAAATTTTTTTAGTTTTTTGATTTTTATATTTAAAAATTCTTGAAAATTCGTAGAAAACAAGTTGAAGTTGGTTAAACTCAATCTGAGCGGAACGTTTCTAGATATTAATTTTTTTTAGCTCACTTCTTTTAACATTTTGGACAAACTACAAGCCTCTCCGCTTTCTTTTAAACTTTGTTCGCGAATTTTCATGGATTTACGGTGATTTACACAGATTTAAGTTGATTTATTTGGATTTTTGGACTCATTTTTGGATTTATTTGGACTTATTTGGATTTACTTAGATTTAATTGGATTTGGAATTACTTACAATTCGAGCTGGATTTACTTAGATTTACATTGATTTACACAGATTTACGTGAATTTGGATGGATGTAAGTTGTATTTACTTAAATTTATGTTGATTTACGTGGATTTGAATGAGATTTACATTGATTTACATGGATTTACGTTGATTCTCATGGATTTACTTGAATTTGAATGAGATTTACATTGATTTACATGGATTTACGTTGATTTACATGGATTTACTTGAATTTGAATGGATTTAAATAGAATTTACGTTGATTCACATGGATTTACATAAATTTGAGTGGATTTATATGGGATTTTCATGGATTTATTTTGAATTTGCATGTATTTATTAGATTTGTATTTATTTCAGTGCACAAAAATCCAGGATTCTACGAGATTTACTCGAATGCTCGCCTCTCGGTTCGCTTTCAAAATCTCAAAATCAATAACGCGCCTCATTCGGCCTCATTGAAAAAAAAACATTTTCCCACTAGATGTCACCACCGCCCAAAAAACCCAGCATCCATACAATAAAAATAATAATGGCGCTACCTGTGCGATAGCTTAGATTATTATACCGAGATTTCCACAGTAGTATCAAAGATCCAACGTATATCAATAAGAAAACCACCTTTAGCCAAATTACTAATGACGTCACAACCATGAAAAA
>JAQFZO010002528.1:0-11950 GCA_034695885.1 Geophilus flavus | reverse complement strand
ACATAATTACACGTACTCCCGGGGTATCTAACTTCCTAAACCTCCAAGACCCTCTTTTTTTTACCTTAAAAAAACTTCACTCGAAGTACATTTCCGCTGTAAACATTCTTTATAGGAGCGAGCAATAACAAAACAACAATTTCATTTATATACTTCGGTGTAATGCAATTCTAAATGGATCACGTTTTGGAATTGAGCAAAGCAAATCTTTTCCACTTGGCCAATTGTGCGTATAAGCATGGACGAATAAAATTAAATTACTTCTCAAAACATTCCCATGAAGTTTTCTGTTTCCCCATTCATTATTACAATAACAGTTATTGCAAAGACACACACAAAAGTTTGGAAATAATAAAACTAAATAAAAATATTACCCAATTTCCTACTTAGTTCCTGCAACTATATTTTTTTTTTACAGTAGTAATACATAATGGAAAAAACAAATGACTATGTCCCCTTTAAGATGGCGTAAGATTGTATACGTCCCGTGAAGTTTTTTTAAGGTAAAAAAAGAGGGTCTTGGAGGTTTAGGAAGTTAGATACCCCGGGAGTACGTGTAATTATGTGCCCAGAACTTTTGGGAACTGCCCGAGGCAACCAGGTGGACTCGAGGAGGGAGATCCCAAATGCATAGTAGTGTGGGTTGTAAATTGTGAGTGGACTCCTAGGGGGTTTCCCTGGGAAAGTCATAAGATGTGAGCAGAAGAAAAAAAAATAAAAAATAAATATATATACGACTTTGTTTCCCCTTGGGTCGCAGTTATTTTCCATTTTCTCCTTCCCTTATACCCCTCTTTCAAAATATTAACAAAAGAATATAAATAAAAGATAAAACATTAAATAAATATAAAACTCGATGCAGTTTTTATTTATTTTCCTAAGTACAAAAGCACTTTATCACCTCGTAATAACTTCAATTATCCGCAATTAAATGAGTTTGCAGGTCTTAATTATACAAATTTAAAAAGATTAATGTTTTTCTTTCTTTTTTAAAGAAAAAAAATTAAAATAAAAATTAAAAAAAAATTATTTTTATAACGCTTCATAAAAAGTGACCTTTAAAACTAATAAAAGGTACAGAGATTATCTTAATTAAAAAAAGTAAGTGAAAAAGTCAACAAGGAAGAAGTCATGTGTGGGTTCCCAATCGAAAATTAGCACGGAAATGGACCCATCACTGTGTGCCACCAAGCATACAGGGAGAGACCCTTTCCAATTCATTTAACAACCTGTCCAAAGCGCATCTGTTTCTTTTTTCTATTTTTTTCTATTGCTCGGACTTTTACCACTTTCATCCACCCTTCAATTGGATTCATAAGAGAGGAATCAAGTGTACATTAACTGCAATTTCTTTCACGAGAGCGAGCTATAATCTGTCGAATTAAATTTTTTTTTCTTGTCGTCTTATATTAGTTTCTCCTGATGTACAATAATAAGTCCAGCACAATTTTCTCAGACTGTTATTAGGAAGCCTTCAATCTCTCACATCGCACTATTAGACTTCAACAGATGTCAAAACTTCAAACTTGTAATTGATATTTTGATTGATATGTTGTTAATGTGCGATTCGTCATTTAGTATTAGCCTACATAATTTTTTTTTACACTTATTTCTTAATGGTTTGTGCGATGTGTCGATGTACAAACATAAGAAAGGGCTAAGTAGTGGATATACCGTATCTCGTATCGATGATGAAGATTACAAAACGGTGCGGTACTCGATAAGGTTACTAAATCAAAATCAGAATAAACAAAAAAATAAGTACTTCAAGAAAAAAGCAAACAAAATACGTTAGTTGTGGTATCAATCAGTGGGAATATCAATAAATACTACGTGTTTGTGATAAAGAGTTTTATCGCGTCAAAAAATTCAATTTGATACAATTAATGCGAAAACATTACGTGATCAAAGTTAATATATTTTGATTACTTTTTTCACGATTAAATATTGTGGGAAAGACAGGGAAATAAAAAATAAAACTGGAGTGTGAGATGTAACAGAATGTGCCTGAAATTCCCACACGGGGGAGCCAAAAGGCAGGTGCAAAATGATAAATTTCTTTACATAAGAACGAGATCATGAACAGGTGGCTAACGATGCATACTTTGCGTGTGATGTCAGTCTCATAACACAAAGTCCAACTAACAACAACACTCACCGAAGCAAAACGGAAACAACGGCGTGGGAAAGAAAACACTTAACAAGAAATCGAGAATTAAAATTTCAAATAGGGAAAAAAAAAATGTGGGCGATTAAAAACGAAATAAAAAATACGGTTGATGTAGAAAAGAGGAAGTTTAGACCGAAAAGTATCAAAATTCAAACAAATCCAAATGACTAATGACGAAAGGTTTATTGTGTAGTAATAACTCGTTCCTAGAATTCGAATGTCCTTGAAGAGGTTTCTTTCCTTTCTTAATCCTTACGACAATAAACTCCGGATTAGAGTCAACTTTTTCCAACTGAAAGTCTCTTTGAACAGACGTCTCAAAGGTCAAACTCGGGAACCGAAGATTAAGATTTTTATCAGTTTCAATTACACACTTCAAATGTAGATTCTGGACCGCGGCCAGAGCCGAGTCACAGAGTCTTTTTTTTTATTTCTAAATTCAAAACCATACGGATGTCGTATTGGATAATACAATCAAAAAGTCATCTCTTAAGAAATCAACAAGAAATCACATCAGCGGTAAATAGGATCAAATCTGATTCATTCTTAAGAACTCCTGACAAAATGTGCAATATCCGGCCTAAAATGCCCCTACTGACCAGCTGTTATCACCGAAAACGGGGAAAAAACATTTGAAAACTTTATACAGACCGGATATCGAGCATCATTAGCATTTTTATCGCTAAATCCAACGTATCTTTTCTCGTTTTTTATGAGGACAAACCACGTCACGTAATTATCAATATCGAAACTTTTTCATTTTTTTACTCTCAATAGTTGGTAAACACTTGAAAACAGTATCGAAATGAATCAAACAACACAGAAAAAAATGTTTGCACGAAACATGAACTCATCACGGTTGCTTTCCCAACAATGCTGCGAAATTTCGTGTGTAAAATTCAAAATCAGAATTCCCCATATTTGAATCATTCAACTTCGACCTCGACTCATCTTTAACCCTTTCAACAGATGTCATCTCGCGCTTTGAAGATTATTTTACAGACCAGAGGTCATTAAAAGAAGTTACAAAATCTCTCTCTATGATATTTCCAAAGCATGTCGCAGTTGACGTACCCTCTTAAAGAGAGGATGTTTAACCGTTTTTAAAGGCAGAGACGCGTTGCAAACAGGAGGTTGCAATGTGGGTCAAAACCACCTGTTCATTCACCTGGCCTCTAAACAACACATCTTTTCGTTTTTCATGACCCCGATGACGTACGTTTCTTGGGTCCATTGGGTCACTAGCCTCCCGAGATGGTCCTCGATTAAAAAAAAAATCATAAAATATAAAAACATCCATTGTAAAACGTCACAAACGGGGACTCGCAATTAAATTTCAATGTTGCAATTAAGAAGACGATGGGTCTTCTGCTGAAAAGCCTACATGCCCTCAATTCCTCGAAAATCGGTTGATGATCGTTTTTGTAATTTAGATAAAAAATAAATAAAATTATCAGAGAAAAAAGGCCACTTGCGATACGATAACACTTTTTTCGAGTAAACAAAAATCCCTACATACTTCTTTGGAGATTTATTGTTGTTTTCTATACTAGGACACGATTGTAGTAAAATTAACAGGTTATACCAGTAATTTATACTATTTGAACAATCTACCACTTGTTTTATGTCATGTACCAGATGCATACATTACTTAAAAGCCTTAATTAAAACGACACGTTTTATTTCCTACTCGTAAATATACTAAAGACCATGATCGATTTCCTACATATAAATCGTTCAATTACAGAAAAAAATTTTTGTGTCCACTAATAACATGCGTAAATAAAATAAAATACAAACGCACCAAACTTGGTCATCTTTTAATATGAATTGAAAGATCTTTTCGTCGATTAAGGCCCATTCGTAGTAGTAGTAAAATGGGTCAAAAGAATCCTTAAGCGAAGGTTCACCAACCTTACGTTCCACAAGAAGTTAGTAACAGGAAGATGCTTCGATTCTAGGTGACCCACAGGCGCAACCCTCTTCTTACACAGCCACCTGTACTTACAACCGACATCCTTCCCCTTCAAACCACTTTACGCCCTTTTTTCTAACCTGATTGGAAAAGTATTTTTCTTTTCGTGTCGTGAGATAAATCAAGTGTGAAGGTTAATTTTGTGCAAAGAAAAATCGTTTTTTTTTTCGAAATCGATTCGAATCGAAATTATAAATACATGTTGTATCTGGTATCAATAAAATATGATTTTATACCGTCATCTTTCGAGATAAAGTTGAAGGACAAAATGACAAGTGATAAACGAGTGCGAAAAAAATTCAACTGACTAATACAAGGGTAAAGCGACGAGGTGGCACTAGACAAATAACAATAAAGTGCTTATGGGAAGAGAACAAAAAGTTATCTTTGTGTGGAATTTTCCGTTACTATTTTCACAAGAGGTGTCATGAGCAAATAGTGGCAAAAAAGTCAACACCAAAGAACTAATAAAGATGGCAATTTGCAAAAAAGTGACGATTTAAAAAATAACGACCAATGGGAAAAGAAACAGGAAATGTGCATTGCAATAAGTTTACATGTAATTGCGAGTTGCTATTATTAGTAGAGAAGTGTTGATGACATCGACTGGCTCCAAGAGTTGGTGACTCTCAGCAACACCCTACCCTTTCGTACCACTTGCTTAATAACATACTTGCCAGCCGCAGACAATATATCAGTAATTTATCTGTACAGTTTAAACCATGACACATCAGCTTCTATCGTAATGATTTGCTATTTTTACCTTTGAGGGCAACAGATTTAAGTCAGTGGATGTGGTGATAAATATTTGTAATTAACAACTTTAAAAAATACCAAGTGCCAAAGAGGGAATTTTTAGTACTTAAAAATCATTTTGCATCTTAGGTGTAGTTGCCATCCATCACCACTACAGAAATAACCTCAATAAATGTTGTTTAATAGATCACTGAGAAATAAAATCTGATAAATATGACCTAACCATGTTGCAAATAACACAAATTTTAAAAGAAAAAGAAAGAGATCACCAGGGGGTGTGATGAATGGAAGAGAGGAAGAAAAAACACAAAATATGAAATAAAAGAAAAGAAAAGATAAAAAAATTTAATCTGTTATAATGTAAAGGCGTTTTAGTTTAGTTGTCAGCAAGAAATTTCATGTTTTACTTGTTCTGTATACGTGAAAGATGTTTATCATGCAATTGGGGTTGTGAAGCAACTCGACTCACCTTTACTCCTCCTCCAAATCGTTTCGAAACCCATAAAAATAATTTGGCACAAATTTTTTCCATAATCCTCTCACAACCTTACAATTTACAATGACAAGTTAGTACCAAAAAAATGTGAAAAAAACTAAAAGGTTGTTCTAAAAACCTTCCATTTGGGTTACCGGAATTCTTAACCTCACAATTTAACGATTATGTGACTACACATTACCCATAACAACAAAGGCCTAAATAAAACAGATGGTAAAAATTCTTTTTTCTTTTTTATGAGCCCCAGACAGACTTCTTATCCCTCTTTCTTGTTAGTTATCTCTTTTTTTCCCCATTCCATCCCACTGCATAAATTGAAGACCTACTTACATCAAAGGGGAGGGATAAGGAATGAGCAATAGATTATTGCTTTAAAAAATTATTAGGGTTTGAATCTGGGTTGAGAAGATTTCAACATGTTTTTCCCGATCGTTGATCGATCACGTCGTTGAAAGCCGTTTGGTTTGGGGCAAATCTATTATTCCGTGAAAAGTTGGTGTTAAATATATCTCCGTGGATTAATATGCAAAAGGTGCAAAGAGACATTCATCACCGCGAACAACCCTCTATCCGAACCTCACCTCCACACTCAATTAGAGTGTCAGATAACTCACCAGGTAAAACCAGAACTATAAAACTTCCCGCCAAATTATCGACATGAGCTGCAAAGCAGTGATTTAAGCGTTTGCATGGCTCAAATGAGAGAATTCCGAGAAATGTCTGCACGGAAGAGGTTAAATTGATGATCAAGATTTATTATCTTAACCTTAAAAAAAAAAGAAAATTAAAAATTTTTTTCGTAATGAAAGGATGAAAATGCGAGAAATAATGCCGAGTAATTTAAAATGTAAATCTGTAAAATAAGAACACAAAAAATTAATTGCAAAAATTTTCAATCTAAACTCGGGAGACGGGGAAAAAAAGGGGAAAAATGGTTAACAGGTGCCAGATGACTCAACATGAGTTGCTTCAATTTAACACATTTCCTCGTTGATGGGTGAAAAGTTAACAAACAACGCAACAAAATTACCAATTATTTCACACATGTAAAACACCGCCAATAAATCTCTCCATGAAAAGAGACGTGACAGCATGAATGCTTTCCTCATTCTTTTTCCACCCTCATTTTCCAATAGAAAGAGGCCAGAATATTGTCAATCAACGCACCCATAATTACCGCTCCGCTCAAAAAGCATTTTGCCAAGAACAAAACACAATACAATAACCCAAAACTACACACAAAATGCCTTCAATTGTAAATCAAGCAGGTGTTTGAACTAGAGCTAATCCTCGAGCGACATGTGATCTCAATTAACTTGATCAATGTTCGGCTAAATTGCCATTTTTAACTCCGTTTCTGACAACAGAATACAATGACATCGCCAATACTTTTTTTTCTACCGGTTTAATAATACTACAAAAATACATTAATTATCGTTCTGTAAGTTCGAGTCGATTCCAAACCCAGTTCAATAACATGAAAACGTTGATGGACTCAGTCACACAACTTTGCCCCTCCTTTTTAGTTGTCAAGATCGTTATGAGATTTCTTAAGGGAGTGAACTCATAACGTGATAAGAATATTTCACTTCGAAAGAGGAGGAAACTATTAATGCTTTTTCCAAAAATAAAAAACAAAAAACGCCAAGTTTCAAGGAATAAATTACACTTATAAATAAATTTTCATATCAACTTATTTTAATCAACTACAAAAAAAATCTGTGAAAAAACCCACTTTTCGCTTATAATTCGGTAATATCTATAAAAGTCACACAACATTTTAAAGAGGAATTAAGTCAGTGCTGAAAATATAGAGGGAAAAACAATCCCTCTTTTGCCTCATCTCAGAAGAGGATAAATTGATGCAGTCTGCCGAGCATACATATGACCTTAATTACATGCTCTGGCGAAACATTTTTCTTCTTTAAAACATGCCTTTCAATAAGCAACCCATGAATGTAAGATGTGTGCTCATATTTGGGCAAGGAGCCCACATGCGATTGATGCGAATGTCACACGAAACAAATGGAGTCACATGATGCTCTGCATTACATACGCCTGTCACGATTTAAAGTTTGCCGACAGGTGACAGGCATGCAAACTTTAACGATGACTCTTGGAAAAATCCAACCGGAACTTTTGTCAATACGATTCCCAAGGCTCCCACCCAGTTGCACTTCCTACTATACTGTAGTCCCACATTTTTTGAAAAGATGCGCTACTTTCGTAATGGACGAATGCTCCAAGCATTACCACGCAATGCCCAGAGATGACAGATGGTCCAAATTACACCTGCGCGCGCGTCTTTTCGAGTTCCGATGTTGTGGAAGAGCCAATTACATCAACCTTTTTCTTCCCGGTCCCATTGTGGTCTACTTTGTGCGGCACAGACTATGACAAATCCTGTCGAAACCGTTCCACCCGCAAGAAAACGAGGAAGTAAAGAAGAATAGCTGTAAATTGAGCACATTTTTAGTGCATTGATGGCCACGAGGGATAGGGAGGTGCAATGTCTGCATGATGAGAAAAACAGCTCATCTGCAACCATTCATCTACGTCAAGATGGACGTAGCAAGGGGTCGCATCAACCCCTACCCAACTTTCTGACGTGAGGGTGAGGACCCTTACTTGATTAGCATTTGAGGAAAAACCTAGGGGTCACCATTAAAATTGCAACGTACATTCTTTCATGTCATTTACCATCTCACATATATAATAGGAGACTCTATGTATCACTTTGGCTTTAAAAGATTGCAACATTCATCTCATGAATCAGCAATACGGTTTTTTTTTAAAGGTTAACTATATACCAGAAGCCGTTAATATATAAAAGTTTTATTTTTCATTGCTTTATATCTACTATATACTCAACTTTTACTGTAATTGCAACCCCGTTTTTTTAAAGGGTCATTAGACATTCACCAATCAAATTTTTACTACCGACATTTAAAAAAACAAAACAAAAAATTCGACCCTAATAAAAAAAAAAATTCTTTAAAACTCGAGACGTAAAATTTACCTTCCATTTAATAACTTTGCTTGCCATTTCCAGTTCATCCCATCCCCTTCCCTACCGTGTAATCCTTCCGTCACTAGACGGGATCCGCTTTAAAGAGAAGTTATAACGACTAGTACACGAAACAAAACTACAAGTCATTTTCTAAATATGTTGGTGAACCCATTAAAAGCGAGCATGCATCTGTTGAATCATCTGCATTTATCAACATCACATCATCCCGCGTACATGACACTTAATGGATCACATTTCGTGGATGACTCCATGGAAACTCTGCATATTGCACTAATTTTGCAGAGGAAAAAATTGCGCAAAAAAGTGAGAGGGAATCTGGGCCTATCTGCACCCTAACATGTGGCTGATCGTATTTCAACTTTATACGTCCATGCCCACCCTCGGCCTCAACTAGGAACACGTGTTGCGTGTAAACTCCATAAGTTCTTTTTGTTTACTTTCTTTGTATTATACACTAACAAATAATTCCGTCTGCAACGCAAAGAAAATTGATGACAAAAGTGGGAGTTGAATGGCCTTTTTATTTTTATAATATAAACAAACACCATAAAAATTTTTTTAAGATAAAAAAAAAGATGACTTTAAGTGCTGACTCCTAAGACAATGGTGGGTACCTTGCATATCTATCTGAATCATTCATGAAATTAGCCTTTGGTGGGTTTTCCTTGCTCCCCTCAGTAGATACAAGTAGGTGGGGTATAAAAAGAATAACCTTAATCTCGATGACCCAGCACTTTATCTGGAAATTTACATGTAGCTTTGGAGAGGTAACTTAAGGGAAAGAATTTTATTTTAATCAATTATGGCTGGGTTGAGTTGATATCAATTTTTGTTCCCGCATACATACAAAGATTGCATTATAATTACACACTTTGTTTTTTTTACCTGCGAGGTTTGAAGGGGAATCTGTATCACATTATCAAATTTATGTTTGCAATTGAGAGCTGCATTCTATCACTGTCACCTAACGACCATCAACTACTCATGGGACATAAACAAAAACAATAAATTGCTATACAATATCAAACGAGTCGTTTCATCAAACTAAGTTATTCACATCGTCTAAAGAGGAGTTTGACCTGTGATTAAATGCAGCAACAACATAATAACGAGAATTTAAAAACTAAAAAAAAAAATTAGAAAATTACATCAGAAGATGTTGTAATGCAGTGCACTTGCCAGAATTCGCTTTCACGAACCATCAGACTAATTGGATTTTATGAATAAACTTTGAAAATAATTAAATAATTACAATAACTGTTTTTTTTTTAAAATGTCTTCATTAAAATTTAGATTACACAAACATATTTTTCACTGAATCTTATTAACAATCGAGGACGAAATTAATTAATTTCTGTGTAACTCATCTTCAAACATGACATCTTTATGAACCGTAGTTAAGGAAGCATTAAAAATTGTAATGTACAAGATTTCCTGCTTGGCAACCGCATTAACACTTTTAAGCCCTTCAACTTTTTTTTTTTTTTTGGTTTAGTTGCCCTTGGAAACAATGAAATTATCCAAGCAGTCCACATTTTTGCCTCGTGATTCTTCCGTCCGTCCTACAGGAAAGGGAACACACCTAGTCTTAATCTACCACCCAATTAATAAGCCAATAAAATTCAGACGCCTGTCTGCATCCATTTCACCTTCGAGGGTCTTTCTCTAAATTAGCAGCCATTATTGCACCCACCGCTCTATATATCGTAAGATTAAATTATTTCCACCCCTCCTTAAAAGACTAGGGGATGGGGGATGATGAGTTGGCAGAGTGGGAGTGTGCGCATTCTCCACACAAAGCCAGTGGGATATTCCAACAACGTTCGTGCGCGCTCATCCAATCAAACCTCAATGCTCCTAAAGATAAGTCATCATCATGTCACGCAATTTTTTTATGTAACTTTCAGCCCCCACTTAAATCCCACCTTTCTCTTCGTGTGATGGGCTTTCCCCCGAGTCATTTTTTTTTTCTAAGCAACTTTTTTTTTTTTGTTCTTTGCTTTACACCTGAGTCAACTCGGTCATAGAATAACTCGAAAGAAAAGCTTGTCATATGGAAGAGTGAATTTGCACTTGGAAATGTCTCGCGTTATTCCAATCTCGAGTTGGGACAATGGGACATTACTTCCCCAAATGGATGAGGGGTGTACAGAGACCATACACAGAAAAATGTGTTCTGCCCCTCACTCACCCCTAATTTTTTTTTATAAGCTTGGGGCAATTGAATGTTGGTGATTGGATTACAATAGCCAATATAGTTGAGGATACGACAGGTATACGAAGGGCGAGTATAACATTAAAAGGCATTTGAAGGTCAATCTATATTCTCTTCCCCCTTCCTCCTTTTCTTTGTGGCACATCATCCTTCTATCAATTTACCTCTACTAACACTTTTTATGATGAGAGATAAAAGTGAATTGCACCAATCTGCTACAGCGTTTCAATTACAACTGGTTTATAAAACCAGAATGCCTTACCTTGGTCCTTACCAAAATAAAAATAAAAATTTTAAGGTTAATCTAAGTGCTGAATCCAAATTAGTGTTTTGTGCAAGGAAAGAATTTTTCTCAACACGTTAAAAAAAATATATTTCCTAAAAATCTCTTTAATTTGATATGAGGAGATGACCTTTGAATTTGATTTGTAGGGTCTTTTTAAACATTATTTATATCCACATCAAGGTCAAGGTTTATATGGTAATATTTTTTATTCTTATAAAAAAAATAAATTCATTGCATTCATTCACATCAGAATGTAATGTAGGAATAAAAACTCTTTCACAACGTCCCTGAATAACCACATCGCTGTGAAGATTTAAATTATGCGATGTACATAATACAAATTACTGATGACAAAAGACTTAATTAAGCTTTAGGAATAATAAATAATTATGAAATTAGCTTAGGGTGTTTAATTAATAATTTATAACAAGATTCTCGTTTTAAAATGCAATTGAAAAAAAAACAATAAAAGGAATTCGTATGCAAACGGGGCCAGGTAGAAGCGTGTCTTGAAAGTGTAAATAATAATCAACTTTAAAACGGTGAATAAAAAAGGTTTAAACAAATAAATCTGACCATGAACTTGGGTACAATAATCCTTGATCTTGTGTTTTTCAATGTTATACCTCATGCACCGCACTCCTTGCTCCATGTCATGCTCGCGAATGAGATTAAGGTCAAATAATATTACTTAGAAACTGGCTAGGTGTTAATTATTCCGCGATGAAATCATGGTAATCTATGGACAGGGAATAAATCACACGCATACAATTTATACGAAGCTCTTGCAGTGTGACTATGATTAAAGAGTACCTCCTTGAATGTTGATGAAGGTAGCAAATTATAAAAAAAGTGTTTATGTTTAAAGAATAAGTTGCCTGCTAAACAGTAGGTAAGTTCATAAATGAATTTAAACATGTGTAATCGGTTTACACATGTGTAACTATGTGTTTGCACCAATCATATCTGACATCACGTGTGCAAACACATAGTTGCACATGTGTAAACCGAAATGCACATG
>JAQFZO010002527.1:0-11950 GCA_034695885.1 Geophilus flavus | reverse complement strand
CGCACTGCTCGGGATAACCAGGCAATGTTACCGATGAATGTTGCAATAAGTAATCGATCAATTTTCCACAAAATGGCAAAACTGAACACCAATCAAATGCACGTTTTGCAGGCACGATGCATGATGGGATGGTTTTGAAACTAGATTATTCTTGTATCTAGTTTCTCGACATTTAATCATGATTATTTTAATCTGGTTCTGGTCGCACTAACTGGACATTGGTCTGAATCTAGATTCAAATTGCTAGTGCGAACGGGGTATAAGCTTATATCACAAAAGTATCCGGACACCACCTAAAATCTATTGTTTTGGGCTATAACTTTTTTTGTGGTTAAAAAATATGAAATCCACAGCCTTCTTTACCAGATGTGAGTTAAGAAATGCATTTTATTTCATATCAAAACATAGGAAATTTTTTTTATTCAATGTGCTTTTGATTTTACCCCACAAAAGTAACCGGACAGTTAACAAAATATCAGAAATTAAGCAAATATTTACAAAATAGTATCTGTTAGGTCACAATAAGCTAGCATACATCTGAGGTATTACTGCCGATAGTGTGAACCCAAGTGAAAACCATTCTTTAACTCTTTTTGCCACCAGTCTGAATTTGTTCTGGAGATTTTAGTTTTAGTGGCTTATCTCTGGGGTATGGTTTTACATAATAAATCTATCTAGAGTTGCTATTGAGCTGATGGAAACCGGATCTTCACCAATCTAGAGGTATCAGAAACAAATCCACATCAATCCGGCTTCGCGTATTAATTAATTCCAACTGCCCTGATGAGCGTAGCAGATAATCCTCTGATTTAATGAGATAAAATGGAAAATGGAAAATTTCTATAATAATTAAATAAAAATTATCTTGCAAACAACAATGGGTAACAATACTCAACAATTAACAAAAATAAGATAATCTAGCGAAGGGCCATGTTCTCGCTAACTATTGTTAGGCCCATTTCAGATTGTTTTTATATTTTTATTTCTTGGCAACGATTGTTTCAAACTTTCCATTATTTAATGTCATCCGTTTCCTATAGTCGTGCTTCGTTCCAGTATACAACGTTTGGCTGCAGGGTTAGTTCCATTTCCGAAGCAAATATGTCTCCGTGTTTAATGTAGCAAGCGAAACCTTCTACGACTGCGCAATGGTGCCAAAACTCTTTGTGACAGTTAAGTGCAACATCCGGAACGGAAATTACAAAATTTTTATCCAAATCTCACAATTTTTAACTCCACAAATTGAAGATAGGCAAACCCAGTCCTCGATCACTGCCAACACCAATCTGTCAAGAAACACGACTCAACGCCATCTGGTGACAAAATTCAAAAAAATTAATTGAGTAAAATTTTCTTTATATAAGAATTTTTATTGTTTGTAATTTGTCAGGTCGCGTATGGCCAAAATAGCCGATTGCATTTAACTGTTATAGTGTCTTGCAGTCACGATGCTCAGTTTTGGTATTTTCTCGGATACGCTGCAATCAGGAAACCATTATCGTTGACTAAATTGATCTGATACCCACATCTTTCCTGTACGTGTTTCAGCAAGAACCAACTTGTTTTGCTAGCTTGTGAAATCACACAGCATGCAGCAATGCCATATCAACACTTTTTCTTTACAATGTGCATTTTACACTTTTATGACACAAAAGAGGCTTTTTATGCCATCGGAAACACGTTATCAGAGTCATGAATGCATATTGCAGGTTGTTGAAACAAAAAACACGTTTCAGTCATGTTTTTCGCAGTCCGGAGAGATTTCAAATGATCCATGACTGGCTTTGCAGTTGTTAGAAAAACTGTCAGTAGTTGTTATTTATGAGTTATGAGTTATGACAGCCATCTATTGGCAATTGACATTGACAATGTTGAAACTGAAGTTCTGATTTATTTTGTTTGGGGCAAAAAATTTGATGTATTGTTTAGAGGCTGAAGCATTATTAGAATTGTTTTTGTAATGAGTAATGCTAACAATGTACTAGGGCAGTAATTCAACAATAGTTTAGATTTTATTTTTCAGATTTTGGCTAAGAACTTTGTTTACATTGTTTAGTTTTTGTTGCTGTTTGATGACATGGACTTTATTGTAATTTGTTCATTGTTGATTATATGCAACAATTGCATGAATGCTTCAATTCTAGGAAAGATTTTCACATTGTTTAACCCCAAATCCCTCCATTCTTCACAAAAACCTCCTCCTGACTTGCAAATTTCATCTACGGCTTTTACATGCGAAAAAGACATGGTGGCGAAAATTGAAACTAAAACCCCTGCAAAGCCTTCATTTCCTGTCCTTCCAGAGTGCATCCATATCAAATCCACCAGAAATACTAAAAACTCATAAAAAAGATATCTCCAGCCAACTCAAAGCACTAAAAATGGCTGCCAACATCCAATCAAAATAATGAATACATTGTAAAACACTTGAAACCATCCTCTGCTACCACCCAATCAGCAGTTCAGCCACTTTTTACAACACTTTTACACACATTTCCAATGCAACTTACCATACTACATCAACCTGACACCACTTTTACAACTTTTAATATTCTCCCAAATCTCAAACCCAACCCCTTAACCCCCCTTTGCCCCCTCTTGGAAAAACCTTCACACCTTTCCATGCATTTCCATGCGAATAAGATGACCTTCGGAGTGTAATGGCCATGGTGATGACCTAATAAAAGGCAACAGAAATGGGGATTTATGTACATGGAAGGGAAATTGGAAGGTTTCCATCCAACCTGATGGAGTTTTTCTAGAGGCCGTAAAGAATCCTCGCATGTGTTTAAACTACCATAAAGAAGCTAATCAAATTTAGTGAATCCCAATGCAGAATATTGAAGGAATTTTTTTCCCAGTCAGTGTATGAGATGTAAACAGGTTGATGATGATGAATTCTTGGGTGGTGATGGGTTGATGGCAGTGCTAAGTTGGGCCCTTGAGGTTTCTGCACTTAATTTGATTTGTCTTAGGTTCTATGACGTTTTTGCTGGGGTCTTGACTTATTTATTGAGGGTTTTGTTTGGTAGTGAGGAGTATTGACACACAGAAAAAGGATATTGTATACCATGGTCACAACAATCGTGGCCTGTGTGCTTGTGCGAAAGTACGCAGGGTGTTTCATGCAGTGTTTGTCCGAACTATCTTTGGAATTGTAAGAGTTACATAAATTTTGATATGATGGATGAATAGGAAATCAGGGATGATGAATTCAATGGTGTGATGAAATTTGACCCCAGACTTGCAACAATGCGGTATCCATTGCCTAGGTAGGATCATCAAATGGTAAAAATTCAAACAATAACTTAATAAAAAATAACAATGGACTAATCTTTCAATGAAATGTGTTATTAAGAATGAAAAACAAGTTAATCATGTATTGAGCCAAGCTTAAGGAGCTATTCTGGGATGAAAGATGAATTAACAACAATTTTCTAAACGATTTTTAAGTTTTCGGCATTTTCTGCCGAAAGCCGTTAAAAATCGGCTAGAAAATCTTTGTTATCGTACTGCAAGAAATGTTGACCAATATGGCGTGCCATATTTGCGAAATAACCATTCCACACACAAAGGATTGGCTATTTCGACAGAGGTGAGATTTTTGAAACGAAATGTTCATCGCAATAGCCAATCCTTTGTGGAATGGCCTATGTGGAATGGCTATTCCAACGGACATCCGTCAAAATAGACACTTCGTTATTTTAAAAAATAATGCAATCTTTATTCAGACATCTCAAACTTTGTCTCAAATGCCACTCTACACAGCCCACATTACAAATTTTTAGACAATAACAGATAAATCTTTGTACTATTGCTGTATATTTTATGTTTTCTTCTAGTTAATCCCCATTTTTCAGAAAAAAATTTTCAAATTTTTTTCCCGATTTTGGATAATCTCACACGTTAAAACAAAGTCGCTCCGATTTACGGTAGTATTATGCTACATTCACACTGCTTAGAAAAAATTCATTTTATTCTTCTGACAACTTATAAGAAGAATAAACAATTATTCTAAAGACCAGAATGAATTTTTTCTTATCAGTTGAATTCAATTCATCTTTATTCCTCGCCACTAGTTTCATTGTGACAAAACATCAAAGGAACTTCCCAACATTTCCCTGCTGAATCAACTCTATACTATAGCATAGGTGCCCAAGGATAAGCCTCAACAATTCTAAATATTTCTCCATTGAGGATAAATTGGACCTTGGACCCAGAGCACCTTACATCATTAAAACAAGGTCCCTGGAACAAAGCACAAAGACTGAATGGGCCCCAAGACACTAAAACCTAGTACATCAGCTTCATTCAATGTTATTGGGCCCAGATCACAAATTTCCCACAGCCTAAAGTTGAATAAGCCTTCAGGGCACAATTAACAAACCACAAAGTTTAATCACTCATAAGCTCATTAAAACTAAAAACATTAAACACTGTAAAAAAAATCTTTTTTATAGGACCCATTTGCCTCAGAGCCAAATTATGTACCCTGCTGCATGACCCTTAAAGATGTTACAGAGTGAGCAATTGGCACATGGCCCCACTGCCTACTGTGAGCCAGATTAAGTTAGTTTATAACTTGTCACAGAGCTGAGTCTGTTGCCAACTGTCACATGGTGACCAAGACTTGATTGGGGCAAAACTTGTACGTGCAGACAGAAGTTGTCATTAATGTGGTTTGATGCTTTGCCAAGTGTTATCTCAGTATTGAATGAAGCCTTCTGTTGTGGTAAACTGATGGCAGGGAAAATATTGTATTTCTCAAGGACTTAAGTTACTATATGTCAACTTTATACTAATATTTATGGAAAAATATAATGTAAATTTATACAAAACTTGCAAAGAAAACATTAAGTTTCTAACCTCAGTGGTTGTCCTTGGCGGAAACTTTCCTAAGGTGGATTACAGCCAACACATGTCTAAAACTTAAAGTAATTCTTGATCTAATTGGAATTACTGATTCCCTGATATGTTGATGTTAAGTAATTCAATCAGTTATTTACAAAATAAATACCATTAACTGGGGTCTTGTTGGACAACAATGGGGTAAAAGGTTTGATTCTAAAATTGTTGCAAACTACTTTCAAAACACATATGATGTTAAATGGCATTCCCAAAACAATCATCATTAATTATAATAAATATAAGATAACAATAAATTTTTTTTACTGCAAACAACAAGAAATTTTTTAAAAATATATTTTATGTCCAAAATCAGTTGAGAACAGTTTGAAATTGAATTTGAGTAAAAAACAGTCGATGTCTATAGTCACCCCAAAGTCGAACCACTTTGGACAGCAGTTGCATTTTTTTTAAAAAGTTAGAAATAGTCAAATCTCCTACTGTAAATGCTATTTAGGTTGTTTTTATTTTAAATATAAATTTTAACAACAATTGATGGTTTCAAAAATGAAATCAGTTCGCAGATTGTGGGAAAACCACGTGATATGGCATCAACCAATAGGGTGAATAATTGCTCAAGCATACCAGTGTCATGATTGAATAATTGTTGCAGAATGCATTGTTTTAGTTATTCATTGCAAAGCTATTGTTGTAGATTGCAGTATTTCAGAGTAATTTATTGTAGTCTATTGTTGCAGAATGTATTGCTTCGCATGAATTGTTGCAAAGTGTTTGATTACAGAATGCATTGTTGCAGTGTATAATGGCTTCAAAGTAAATTGCCCCAAATCAATTGTAAACTCTAAGCCATCAGATAATACCCAGGCCGGTGTCAGCCATATACGCTTTCATCTTTAATACACAAACCCATTATAATTCACAAAAGTTAGTAAAATTCATCAAAAAACTTATTAACATAGAAAGAACAATATCTTTTCTAAATACTCATTAGTTGCTAATTAATTAAAAATAAAATCGTATTATTTTATTCTTAATGTTGAATTAATACACCCGATACGCTTCGACAAAGCAAAGGTTGTCTTTTTGCAATTTTCTTTAATCTTTTGTTCAACAAATTAATTAAAAGAGACACTTTTGTTACACATCTGGGAATTTTTTTGATTTCATTAGACAATTAACATTTGCTGAATCAATTACCATTACTAAAACAAGCACATAAAAAAGAAAGGAATTGCATGTGGTTGTGCTATTATTTGCTCACTTGTGGAATAAATGACTCTCATATACAACACTGGAAGGAAAAAATGTCTCCACTCATCAATTGTCCTTAGTGCGTGCTGAATCAAGTTAAGGAGATTGCTCTAAGTCACAAAGTCACACACCAAGTGGGATTTCATTGTAGCAATTGACAGTGCAGAAGAAAACAATTAACTTAATGATTTTATGGGAAAAGGACATTGTTGTGAATACCAATAATGCCTTAAGGAAGAAAGAAAGAAATTGCTATAGTGTTTTCTGTTTAATGATTGTTGTGGTATGTAATTGTTACAATATAGTGTTTAGCTAGGTGGTGTCCCATTTTGCCGATTTGCGATTTTTTCCAGAATCGACTTTCTGTTTCTAACTCCAAACAAAATTTTTATAACTGGAAACTTCTTTCCAATAATTAGAAGCCCAGTACTGTTGCGTTTCTCTGCACAACACGAAATGCGCAAACTGTCTAATGATTTAATGAGCCTTTCTATTTGAAGCAAATGAATTACAGATAATTTGCCATTAACAATTGTCAAAAAAGTGGTTTTTGAACCACAGGTTTATTATTAGTCCAATACAATTTTTCCACGCGTCCTTAAGAAAAGTCCAGCAATAATTCGACAATTGGTAATTATTTTCCACTTCTATCAACAACTGTAAAAAATACATTTCCACTTTAATTGTTTACCACAAGATTGTCAACAATAAATATTGCATTGATTAAGGCTCTTTAATTAAGGTCTTAAGAGAAAATCAATAGTTGAAAGCTGTTGTGGACTAAAATTCACATTTCCATTTCTTTCTTGTCTTGGTACAGGTATAATGAGGTTTGCTGTTGTGCTTAAAATTTGAATGTGGCTTTCAATTGCAAATGTTTCTCAAGTGTAATGTTTTTCAAGTAGGCACACAAGTCTGACATAAATCTCACCTGCATTTGATGAATGTTTGCCTAATGCTCCACATAAAATGAAATCCTTCAATGCACTTAAATTTTAATCTGCTCTCAATTTCTTCGACCGATGAGAAATTAATGAAATCATCTTCCCTATAGCTTTTAATTACTGATACTGTGTTTACAATGAAGTTTGAAGTAGGAGTTAAGTTTGCAATTTTTTTATTTTTGTAAAATTTATGAGCAATCATTTTTAGGAAATTAAGTTTTAAGAATTTTTATTAAAAAAAATCTATTGTAATTTTGTTTTAAATTAATTGATTTTATTAGTTAAGTGCTCACAAAAATATTTGATGTAAGGGGAAAGCAAATTTTGTTTTATATGGGGCTGCGTGAATTCTGAGAAATATCTGGGTATGATTGAAACTCAGTTCAAACAAAGTAAAACGAAAATAGTTGGGAAAAACAGCACATTCCCACAGGAAAATGCGTCAATTCATGTCTTTTAGTCATCAGTAGAGTGGTTTAAGGCAAAAAATTAATCTTTTGCCCTGGCCTGCAGTTGGCCCAGACACAAGCCCCATCAAGAACAATTGGGGGCTCCTGGTTAGGACGGTGTATGCAAATGGAAAGCAATATTCAAAATTGTATGAATTAAAACATGTAGTTGAGGATGCCTGGAGAAATATTGATCAAAATGTCTTAAAAAGTTAATTGATTATATGAGATCATATCTTAAACCTTATCGTACAGGGAGGTTTCACAAGTTATCGACTTGCTTAAAATTGTGCAATTAGCTGTGAATGATAATTTTTTGCAGTAATTTCTTAACATTTGTTTTTAAAAAATGTTTTTGCTTTAATTAAGCAACAATAATTATCTAAAATGATTAATTTGTCTTTATTAGACTGTAAATGCATTGTTTTAATTATTTTTTAATTGTAGGAATTTAAAAATTCTGTTTTTTTACACCATAATTTATTCTCATAGAAATAAGGAAAAAATTGAATGAAAATCAATAAATAAAAGTACTGTAATAAATTTAATAAACAACAAAATCTCCAAAAGACCACCCAAAACCTGCAATTTCCACCTACTCACAAAAACAAACTCTCCATCATCACATCCAGAATCCTCCCGAAACTCCGAACCAAAAACAAAAACATCAAAAAACTGAATATAAAAATCCAAAAAAACTACCATCCAATATGCCAACTTTATTGATTCTGTCAAAAATGACAAATAGATTGACTGAGTACTCTAATATCAAAATCCAAAACTCCAAGCACACCAATACTTACACAAAACAAAAAACCCAACAAAAAATATCATTATTTTTCAATGTTCCCATAAAAAGTGAAACCTAAAAGCTCTGAAAAAGAATTTTATTGTCCTCTAATTCAATTAAGTAAAAGTAAATAGGTTAAGTTACTACTCAATTTCAATTACCAGTTCATAATTGCTTTTTCTCACTTCATAAATCATTTTTTCCCATATCATTCACTGACAATAATTCTTCCAGCAGTGACAAAAAGCTTTGCTCGCTTGCACATGCCACCATGCACTCAAATTTTACTACCTCTATTAAATATACATGTTGCCACCGGTCTTTCAAAGGGTAAAAGAGTAAAGGTTAAATGATCAATTTAAACCAGTGTTTTGTGTAATCTGAAGAGTCAATAAAAAATTATAATGATGTTAAAATGCTTAATGGATGGCTCTCTGATGTCTTTGTAGATAAGTAGACATGTAATTGGATTTCTTAATTCCGTTTTATGCGTTGACATTGGAGATGAAAGTTGTTTTTTGCTGTGGTTGTGCATGCGCAGTTTGGAGAGGGATGGGATTGGAGGAAATGGAGTCTGCTTGAAAGGGGTGACATAAGGGGTCTAAATGAAATATAAAGTATATGTCCTACCTTTTGAGTTTCGAAATAGGCCATTGATGAAAGTTATTTTTTGTCATAATTGTGCATGCGCAGTTTGGATGAGTATGGGATTGAGGAAAATGGTGTCAGCTTGATTAGAGGTTTCAGAAAAGGGGTAACATGATGGATCTAAAATAAAATATGTCCTACCTTTCAAGTTGTGAGACAGGCCATCAGATGCAGGTGGTTTTATGCAGACATTTTGGTGTTTTGAAGATTTAAAAGTTGTTTTGAAATTTGAACTTGCATTTCTAGAAAGAGATAATGTCAAAAGTTAAATAACACTTCTACATCTTTAAACATTGAGTATACTCAGAAAATTACTCTACCATCATGAGTATGCCCAAAAATAGGAACCCTTTGATATGTATCACTTAGAAAGTAAATATTGTCAAATTCATCAAGATCAGATGTTGAGCTTGATCACAATCTTATTCTGTTAGTAACAAAGAGTAATTATATGGAGAAAATTTCCAATTTTATTCATAATAAACCTAGTTTAAAGTTAATTTCACTTAATACTATGTTTGGTTTGAATGATTTGGGTTCCAACTGAACAATATTCCCAAAAATTGTAAACTGAGATTGGACTGGGACACAACAGGACTTGAACAACAATATTTGCTACACTAGGATCTAATAAACTCAAGTAGCTATCATCTTCTCAAAGTGGTGAAGAGCCATTGTGGCCTTGAAATGTCCCATATCAATAGTCAACTGCCAGAATGGTCAGATAAAATTGGGTTCAACTACCCTAACAAAGAAGCAGAAAATATCTCAAACAAACATTTCATTTCACATGACATCCAGTCATTTATCGGATGATTGGTGTGCTCAGGCTTGTGATTGGAAACCAAAGTTTCTTGTTTAGAAGGCCTTTATTGTATTTCCTGCTAATCAATCTTGGGAGAAGTAAACACACCCTCCTCTTCCATGTCGCGGAAAACCTTTCTTTCACACTCTCTTTTTCTCCATAGTTTAGCAAGATGCTGATAACTAATCTTTCGTATAATGCACGATCAGCTACATTTGAGCTTAGCTATTCTTTAATAGCCTATTGGCTAAGCTAATATTTAAAAGGGATTGATAATTCAACTCAAAATAACAAAATAAATGACATGAGATTTCATTTGTGTAATTCTTACCATCTTTATGTTATTAGGGAGGTTCTGCTAGCCTACAATGACAAAGGCAGTGTAATATCTGGCAAAACCTTTTCAATATTGGTACTGGCCATGTGAGGGACTAAGGGTGTTAGCACAAATTGTGATGACAGCAGCTTGTCACAATTTGCTACCCTCATGCGGCTAGCAGAAATAGTGAAAATGTTTCGCCAGATGTTGCTCTCATTTCCATTGCGCGGAAGCAGAACCTCCCTATTATCAATGCCTTCAAATATTAGCCTGGCCCAATAGCCTAGTGAGAGTATTTGGATCAAGGTATTTGTAATGTCGCTAGAACATAAAGGAGTGAAAATTTTTATGACCATAGGTGTACATTTTCCCATTGAGCGATGCTGGCAAACACATAACATATTTTTTCCAAAATAGATCAGACAATATGATACACATGAGCTGCACAAACCAATCTTTTCATGTAAGTTTTATTATCCTAGGTTACTTGAAACTATTTCCTACATTTCTTATTTATCCCTACTCAGAGGGTCATTTGGACTGGGTATGCTAACGGATGTGACAGGATATGTTGCGAGCACTTTACTATTGGGAACACCATTATATTAAGAGCTATAGCGTTCTTAACTAAGATACTATTCAGGTTCTAGGCAATTTTTGGAATGCTTTATTCATCTCACTTCCAGTGAATACCAAAACTTGGTGATAGAACAATGCCCTCTTAGGGTCAGCATTCACATCATGACCAATTTGTCCACAGAATAGTATGTTACAGAAAAATGCTAACACAGTAGATCAGTACTAGGAAAGTCTGTGCTGTGCGCCTGTGAACAGAAAAAATAAATTTTCTGTGGGATCGGAACCACAAAAACAATTTTAATTTTTCTGTGCCAGACTTTCTGTTGATTTCAGCCAATAGCAACCCACCATCAGTCTGAGGCATGATCTTACAACAGACTAATAAGTGGGACATTGTGGTGATTGGTGAATATGGACAATTCTAAGCAAAGGTTTCATGGACAGACAAAAGTTATGAGTAATTAGCTTTATCCTGTATTAGTGCCACCCCAGAATTGAAGTACAATCCTGATAAAAAACATTGTTGCTTTCAGTGAGCAGTAGCTATGACCAAAACAGACTCTGGGTCAGCCTACTTCACTTAGGGGGTCATAGTTGACCTCTTATTTATCTAGGTGTAGTGTATTAAATGGTCTTGCAAATAAGCCACCCCTAAGAAAAATGGACCCATCCATGCCACAGGTTGAGTCAATTTTGCTCAATGCTGCTCATGACATTTTTTTTGACCTATGAGTTGTATGGAAAAGAGTAGAAGCTGCTCATCTGCTGGTAGTGTACAACTACAGTGCATCACAGTTCTGTGTAGAGATCTTGCTCACTTATATTCTACAGAAATGACCAGATTTATTACATTTTCAGCTAAACATTTGATTAAGGCTTGGTTCCCACGTGCAGCTAGTTAGTAGCGATTTGCTTATTTTCCAAAAAAAACGTTTTTATTGTGCTAGATTCTGTCAAAACTAGCACGTTTTTCAAAGTTAGAAATTTCTAACTTTTTCACAACCAATAGAAAGTGTGTGATGATATCATAACGTTTGACCTTCATGACCCCTCCTCATCTGCTGACCCATGCATGTATAATAAAACATGGCTACTTCAATGATTGCATTTGACCCAGAACACAAAAGTACGCTTGTTAAATTCAACATGAATGAAATTTAACTTTATTAAAATTTCAAGGTATTCTTGATTGTTTAGATAAATAACACTGATTGGTTGTAATATCGCATCATTTCATTGGCTAGAAAAAGCTAGTTTGCTGTCATGTGAATCCAATTTTGTTATGATGTGATTGGCCAT
>JAQFZO010002526.1:0-11951 GCA_034695885.1 Geophilus flavus | reverse complement strand
TGTTGAAACTGTTATATTGTTGAATGATTGTTGAAACTGTTATATTGTTAAATGATTGTTGAAACTGTTATATTGTTGAATGATTGTTGAAACTGTTATATTGTTAAATGATTGTTGAAACTGTTATATTGTTAAATGATTGTTGAAACTATAACAACATTGAAAAGTATTGTTAAATGATTGTTGATGGCATTGTTGAATAGTATTATTAATGACATTATTGAAGAGTATTGTTGAATGATTGTTGAACTTTTATATTGTTGATGGCATTGTTTAATAGTATTATTGATGACATTATTGAAGAGTATTGTTGAATGATTGTTGATGGCATTGTTGCAAGAAATTGTTAACTACAACTTTAAAAAGATTTTTCTAACAATGATTGCACAATGTTATTTAACAATCACTTTCATCATAAAGATGAAAGAAAAATCCATTGTTTTCACAAGTTGTCAGATAAGTCATGACTTACTACAGAAGAAAAGATGGCAGTGTCTTTCACTGAGACACACAACATGATGCCCAAGTAATACTTTTATCTTTAGTGCCTACAAGTGGTAAAAGAAAAAGATTTCTTGTTGCAGTGTTGGCACTTAGCAACATAGAAGCCTATCAATCCAAAAATTGATCTCATACCACAGCCTGTGGTCACCCATAACCTTTGTTGAACCTTTTACAGCTTTTGTTTCATGTAGATAAAGAGAAAATGGATTGTAGTTTTGGGCCAGTTTGTTTTCAATTTTCTCTGTGATGGACAAAATACCTGACAAGTTGTAAGTTACATATAGTTTATGGTAATTTTGAACAGTAAATGATGTGGGATATGATCATGACATAAATGTGCAGTAAATAAAAATTATGTAACATAGGATAGGATGTGTATCAATGGGTTTTGATTTTAAGACAAATGTCAGTTTATGAGATCTTTGGATGAATGTTTTGACTTCAACTCCCATTTCTTGACATAAAGTCATTTCATGTAATGTTGGTTTCAACTCACATTTGATGACGTGTCAATCCATGAAATGCATTTCTTCATGATATTGCAGAAAATGGAGGTATATGAAATTTCACTTTTTTATGCGATGTCTAATTTCATGCGAAGTCCAAATGAGCTGAAACATAGGCATTCATTTGCATAGTGTTTGCATGACCTAAATATAGTTTCAACATTTGCATGGCAATAATTTGCGATATACAATATCGCAATTTAATGAATGTTGGTACAATTTGTTGGTTGTAGATTTAGCCAATTGTAAGTTAATAATAAGCCAAGGCAGAACCAGTGATAAAACATGTATTGAAACATGTATAAAGTGCAAAGATACATGGGCAAAAGTGAGAGTAATACACTTAACCAATTAGAGTACAATAAAACAGAGTATAAACAAGTGCTTTATAGATACGTGGTGCCATCTATTTATAATGAGCATTATTACTGATCACTATACAACTGTCATTGTGCTGTCATGTGATTGAAAGTTGCCAATAAGTTTTAAATTTTAAAATTCACTAAATCCGGCACTGATTCACTTTTACCGGCATGATAACCCTTCAATTCTGAAATCTGGGCGAATTTATTTTGACCGGCATACCGCGAAAAGTGAGGGAATACAGTATATAGGAACACCATTTTACACCTATTTACACCTCAGTGTAGAGTTTAATCCTTAACTTAAATTAACACATAAAAATGTTATGCGTAAACTAACTCTATTGCCATTTTTGGATTATGGTGTTGAGACTGCAGTTATTGGTACAGATGGTTAGTCTGAATTCTCAGACTGACATCTGTTGGTGATTTCAATATTTGAATGCTGGCTAGATTGAAATCCAAATTTTTGAGCTGCAGCCATGTGAAACATGTGTTGGAAGAACCAGTTGTTAAATTATTGAGAGTTTTGCAATTCAGTTTTGTTTCACTGTTTGTAATCATAGAATTTTGACCTTAGAGTTTCTATTTTAATACAGGTTTCTAAACCAACAGTCTAGATATGAGAATGAGATGTGGTAATTTGAAGTTGTGTATGATGAAAACGTTCATTGATTTATAAAGATCCAGTAAAGGTGCATTGTGATTTACCCAAATTCACTAAAAATTTACTGTGATTTATCCATATTTGCCAAAGATTCAATGTGATTTACCAAGATTCAAGAAAGATTCATAATGATTGGCCCACCAAATTGACCAAGACTTGAGTGATTACCGAGATTTACCACAGATTCAAGGTAATTTACACAGATTTACCAAAGATTCAATGTGATTTACCCAGATTTCCAGATTTAATAAATATCCTATTGCATATTTTCTACTGAAATTCACTAAAGTTAACAGATTTAGCAAGATTCATTGAATGTGCAGCAATATTCATTTGGATTTGCCAAGATTTACCTAATGATTTAATAACATTTCCTTAGTTCTAGATGAAATCTGTGGATTTTAATTTTAATTACTCCACTTTGAATTTTTCAAATCGGTCCAATAGAACTCCAATTAAGTTATCAATCATCACAAATGAGAGAATGATCAACTGTCACATGCCTTGGGACCATGTTTTAAGTCTAGTCAACACCATCTTGTGTTAAAGAGAGAATGATCAACTCTAACACTTCCAAATGCCAATGGCACCATGGTTGACAGTCAGCCAGCACAGCCTGGTGTTGATTATTTGCTCAAAAATTTCAGTTTAGTTTGTTTCAAGTTCAGCCTACTAGATGGCGATGCATTCAGTGTCAAAATAACGTCATCAGAAATGCTAAATCTTGATCTGACTTGCACGTACTAGATTTTAGCATGAATAATCAACACGAGATGGTGTTGATCAGAATTCAAACATGTTTCAACGCATGTGAAAGTTGACCGTTCTCTCCTTATACATTCTTGATAGCGCGTACAACATTTAGACTCTGTTTAGTCACTAAATGAAGTGTCTAATGATTTTTATAACTTACAACCAATACTAATCTATCGGTCACTATATGCATGACAAAAGAGGTAGGACATGGCCTTAGACGATATCAACACATAAAACATCGTTCGCCCATACACAGTATAGACGCATTTATTTTTCTTTACCTTTCTTGCCGGAGATAGCCGGGTGTGTCCTGTGTCGGAGAAGGGGTGGCCATGATGGGTAAATCCAAATCGTCTGGGCTATCGGGGGAAGTGACGTAATGTGGCTTCTGCGACTCGAAAAACGTCACCCGCACTTTCGCTGGCGGTTTGGCGTTTGTATTGTTCCTAAACAAACAACAAAAGAAAAAACAATTACCAAAAACCCATCAACAATTAATTTACAACCAAAAAAAAATTAAATTACAATTCACCATCACCAGATGGCACTTAAACAACGACCAGAACATCGCCACACCCACTTTCAGCCAATTAAAACCAGAACAAATGAAATTACTCGTATAACAATGACATTCACCACCGAAATAAACATTATTTAACAAAATTTCACATTTTTTATTTTCACTAAACATTCCCTTTAACTTCCGGTGATGACTTCACTCAATTGAGTCAATTCCAAACATTTTCCTACTTAAATAAACCCTTAAAATTATTTTTTTTCTCCCAATGACGTCATCAGCACCCACACAATTACGTAATGGTCTGATGCTAAAATAAAAATTATGTAAATAAATAATTGTGTAGTTAAAATGTCCAAAAAGGGGGTCAGTGAGTGTAGTGAGCAGACAAAATGGGAAAAATGGATGGTGGAATCAGTGGTGGTTGTCAATCAAATTACAAGACCACTCCTACTTAATAACTGTAATCGGGTAACCGAACATCAACGGTTTTTAGACAGAAGGGAAGTAAGGTAAATCCAATATGGCAGGTGATGTTTTCAGGGAAGTCGGGAACTGGGGAAATGAAGTTTTTTAATAATGGGAAAGTTGTTTCTAACAATGGTGTCGTGTAACCTCTTGGTAAAGTATGGAATCTCTACCTGCTGACAAAAGTTTGTCATTGAAGTATTCGTGTTTATTGTTAGAAAAGTTTTGAAAAATACAAATATTTTCCAAACATTTGCCCATAAAGAGAAAGAAAATCGGGTAATTGACACCATTGTTATGTTGATTTTTTAAAAGTGCATCACACTGAAGAAAAAAGTTTAGAACCTAAATATCTTATGAATGGTGTTTAAAACAATGGAAACAATATTTCATTCAGAATTTTTTTTATTGTTTCATTGTTGAAAAACGTTTTCTATTATGTTAAACTTTGCTTTTCATTATTACTAAGAATTGATCCTTTATTGTTATTATTTATCCATTTTCTTTTGTTAAAATAAATCAATTTATAATATTTAAAAACATTACTCCATTGTTTAGATTTGTTACATATTGTTGAAAAGATTTTTCCATTGTTTAAAGTTACTATTTCACTGTTGAAAACTATTTTCCATTGCTTAATAGTTAACTATTTCATTGTTAAAAACAATTTTCCATTGTGTAAAATCTACTATTTCATTGTTAAAAACAATTTTCCATTGTTTAAAATCTACTATTTCATTGTTAAAAACAATTTTCCATTGTTTAAAATCTACTATTTCATTGTTTCCATTTTCCAATGCATTTCTAATTGTTAAATAAATTTTTCACTATTAAAAACCATTTTAACTGCAAAACTTCAAATAAAAATTATTTCTCACAAAATTCAATAATTCAATACCTCACTTCCGGTTTCACAATATTACCAGTGGAGCATTGAGCCCAACTTTGAACACTCGCATCGCATCACATCAAACCAAACCACCCAATAACATTTTCAAGAATAATTCCCAACTATTTCCCTTTACTCTGTGATATAAAACATTTTTCCACAAAAATTAAATAAAGAATTGATTTCCCAACTTCCTCAATGACCTTGCATTGGGAATTTCAATCAGTGAGTCACTAATGCCCCTTCACAGCTGACCAATATATGACTCATGCAGTTTGCACCTGTTCAAGTGTCTTCACACCTGAGTTTGCTTGTTGGAAAAAAATTTTATGGTTTTGTCAATTTGTGTGGTATGGGGAAGTGGAAGGTGGAAATGAGTTTGTTGAGATGCAGTCGAGTCAACATATAAGACCTCAGCCTAAAGAAACAGTCCGCTTATTAAAGCCCGTTTCAAATTTCCCGCTTTTTCCTCCATTGATTTATAGTCACTAACTAACTTAGATTCTCACCACCAGCACTAAGAACTCTTTGACAATTGCTTCATTGCATAGCTAGGGTTCATTTTATCTAGCTCCGAAAAAAGGAAAAATTTAGTAAATCTGGTGAATCCCAAAAAATAAGTAAAGATTCACCAAGGTTCAGGAATCACGTACAGGATTTTAGCCATTTTCAGCAATTTTTGCATTTTTTTGTGAGTTCGGGTGTTAGAGCACTCCGGATATAAGAGCGCAATCTCGGATCCCGATGCCATTCTTATAAGTGGATTTGACTTTTATTAAGTTGTTTACCCCGGGTTTCTGGATTTTTCTTTCTGCTCTGTTTGTTTGGGGAGTTAACTTTTTTTTTGGGGTGTTGTCTGTTGTGTTGTGGTTGTTATATGTATTTTTTTGGGTTTTGTAAACAGATGTCGTTGTCTTTTGGTTTTTACTTATTTTAGTGTACATGACCTTAGTTGTTGCATCATAGCGTGAAGGTTTTATTTTTTTTCTTTGGATTTTTATTTTTTTTTACATGATACAGTACTTTGTTGGGTTTAAAGGTGTATGGTTGTATGGAAGGAAATGTTTTAGGTTGAAATGATGTTTTTTGGGAAAAAATTGGGTTTTTCTGGAAGGAAGTGGTTTTTAATTGTTGAAAATTATTTGCAGGTGTTGATAAAAGAAGGTTGTATTGTTTTGATTTTGTTTCGTATTATAGGAGAATATTTTTCCATTGTTAAAACTTTACTTATTTTATTAATGGATTTTTCATTGTTGAAAAATTACTATTTATTGTTGAACTGGATGATTCATTGTTGAAAAATGGACTTTTTATTGTGGAAAACATTTTCCACTGTTCTAACTTTTAACAATGAAATGTTCTGTTCAACAATGAAAAATGCATTATTAAAATGTTAAAGTAAAAGTTTGAACAGTGGAAAATGTTTCCCACAATAAAAAGTCAATTTTTCAACAATGAAATATCCATTTCAAATGCATTTTTCATTATTGAAAAGTTGATTTCTCATTGTTGACAAAATTTCTCCATTGTTCAAACTTTTTATTGTACATTTCATGGACATTTTATTGTTAAAAAAATTGACTTCATTGTAGACATGGAAAAACTAACAATGTTGAAAATTTGACTTATCATTGTTGAAAATTAGATTGAGATTTGATTGTTGAGATATGTTTCAAATTTTTTAAAACCAACTTTTTTTCATTGTCACCAATGCATTTCCCATTATTAAACCAAATTTTCCACATCACAAACCTCATCAACATCAAAACCCTTCAAAAATTCAAATTTTTCCATCACAACACTTCATAATCCCATCACATCAACATCAACTTAAAACTTCATTCACTATTCACCCTATCTTTCCAAGAAAGCCAAGCCAACCAACCCATTTCCATTAGCCATTACACAACATCAACCAGGGGTCAGCATACAACTATCATTTCACCAACCCAGCACAGGGTCATCTGCTTAATAACATTCCTCAACTACAGTAAACTGATGCATAAATACTTTTCACTTAATTTTTAATGCCACCCCTTGACCACTCAGCAATGATGCAACAGCAATGTGGTAATGTTTTTTACTTCATTACATAACTGTTGCGAAAAGGCACCACCAAAAATAAACAAGTATAAAAAGATGCAAAAGTCAACAGTAGTAATATTGAGTAAGATTTTAAATTTAGTCACCAGATGGCTTCTTCATAAAGTCATTAAAAAATAAGCCATTTTACATATGTGTCTTCCTTGTGGATAGTTTTGGAATCGGTTTTTATTTGAACCGTAAAATCACGGATTTTTGATATAAAAACCACACTTAAATGCAGGTCACCACCCTATTTCACCTCTATTGCCAAATCCAATGGAAAATTTTGATTTTACCATAGCATGTAAAAAGAAAAGTAGGGAAACTCTTTAGTTTCCCATGTTGCCGCTTATAGTGGCGCTACTTTAAGTTTTTGCTCGATTTTTTGGGGATTTAGCATGTATTAGAGTGTGTTTACCTGTATAAAACGCCCTCACAGCTACTATACAGCTACAGCACAGCTACAAAATGACGTTTTATATGGGTAAACATGCTAAATCCCAAAAAAATCCAGCAAAAAGCTACAGCAGCACCACCACTAGTGGCAACAGGGAAACTAAGGAGTTTCCCTACTGCTCCTTTTACATGCTATGATTCTACAGACCAAATTACCTATTTCAAGTCAACTTAGAATGAGTTCTATATTATTTTAGTTGTTGTTGTTTCTTCATTCTAGCTGTTTGTGGTTTGACTTCGTGTTTCATTTAACTAAAACTTTATACCCAGTTCACACCTAAACCATTTTTTGAGAAAGTTATCATTCATTGCTTATGTTTGGCAAAATTGCAACAAAAATCAAGGTATGAGGCATATTTGAGATTTGCGACGTCGCTCGTCACATTTGAACCGCCTTTCTATATAGACCCGCTCACTTTGAGAAACATTACTGTTCACACCTAAACCACTTTTCTACATCTTTAAACAAAATGGCGGATCTTCTACAACTTAAAGTTATATCCGGTTGGGAAAATCCGTTAAGTTGGCCAGGTTTAATTTTGATGAATAGAATTAATATTTTTGTTTGAGTTTTGATGTTTGTATTTTGCCCCATGGCATGAAGCCAGTGGTTGGATGATTCTGGAAAAACTCATCCAAGAGTTTACGTTTAATTTTATACATGTTGAATTTTTGACCGGTCTACTGCGGTTTTATGTAATCGGATAAAGTCGAGTTCACAGATTGCATAACCATATTAGACATGGTGTATAAGGAAACTGAATGCAGTACAAATAATTGATTTGGCAGACATTTATTCTTTGTGTTAATGTAATGTCATGCTGTAATGTAATGTGAGCATGACAAGAATATTGGATCAATTGTTAGGTTGCAAGGAAGAGTTTAATGGAAAAATGAATAAAAAAAACTAAAGCTGTCTTGCTATAAAATGAAAAATTTTATGTTGTGTCATTGTTTATAACAATAGCTCAATATAAAATCCAAGATTGTTGATGATGAATGAATGAAACAATTCATCCTGTCCATAGTGTTAGTCCTTTACCTATTGTATGGAATAGTCTATATGATGTGTCAGTCACACAAAAATTGCTGTTAAGGCTTGGGATTGTTAAAGGTAAGTGCTTCAACAGACTTGTCATGTGTGACAGACTGACAGCCAGACATTATATTTGAGATTATAAAAGGCTATTTATAGGCTATCCCTGACAAAGGGCATGAACATCAAAACTCAAAAATAAAAATTCTAAGGCCCGGCGCAAATGGGCGCTTAAGCTGAAGCGTAAGAACGAACCAAAACCATTAGATCGGTGCTGGAGACCTCCATTTTTTTTTTTGAAAGTGCGCATGTGTTCACGCTTAAAAATCAAAAAATTTGGATCCGGAAATTATGAACTCAAAACCAAGCGTAATGCGTAAGCGAAAGCACAAGTGCCCCTTTTCACCGGGCCTTAGAGCGTATGTGATAACAAAATTCATTATAACACCAATTTCACTTCATTGTATCAGTTGTCAACTTGAAAACAGACACCACTGACATGATCCAACCAAAATGGGAAACAAACCAAAAATTCAAATAACTTTCAAAGGATCGAAAAGGAACCAATACCTCGCTGAATGGAAGAAAGAGGAATCCCATGTAGTCCCTAGGCTTTGTGTCAAACGAAAGACAAATCTCAACACCCCTGCACGAGAAATTAAATTCCATCTTTGCTGACTTTGGAAAGACAAGTAAGAATGGTTCTTATTGTCTTCTGACTCATAGTCTTTAGTTTATATAGATAGTTTCACCAGCAGAAAATCTACCGTAGTTAAAAATCAGTTGCATTTACATGCACAAAGATTATTTGAGTTTATGATGTCAGATTTCATATGATATGGTATTCATATTTACAGTATGGTAACTGTGGTAACAATACACAATCAAATACCATGCAGTGATTATTACCCAATAAT
Organism: Geophilus flavus; assembly: GCA_034695885.1. NCBI lineage: Eukaryota > Metazoa > Arthropoda > Chilopoda > Geophilomorpha > Geophilidae > Geophilus > Geophilus flavus. Next base: position 2,788 of record JAQFZO010002526.1, on the reverse strand, counting down.
TATGTCATTGATAAAGCAAAACGAGTACAAGCTCCCAAGAACTATGACAAAGATCAGTTATAGAGGCACTCATGATGAAACCCACATTTAAGAAATTGTGCACTTTATCCCGCTTGATTAATTCTTTTATCCACAGCTCCTAGGATACCATTGTTGCATCAATCGGAGGAGTGGAAATCGCTTGTTGCTTAGCAGCATGCCAGGGTCGCGTGTGAGTCCTTAGTAACAGATAACTTCCACCAACTTGCCACCATTTCATTTTGTTTTGCATGTACAATAGATACTAGCTGAAAAATTAAAATGGTGGAAGCATCCTATGATTCATCGGGAACTGAGGCCATTGGGCCTTGGTTACATAGATGCGCTAATCAACAGGGGGATGATCCTCTCCTTTCCTCACAAGGAAGAAGAAACTTCCAAGCCATACCTCTATTTGGTTTCCCCATTAACAGATCAAAAATGGTCTATTTGGACACCAGTGAAGGGAACCGGGACGGTTTGCTTCCTCGGCTAATTTCTTATACGCTTAGCCGTAAGTACTGCTTGTTAGGTGCGTGTTAGGTTAGTACTAATAACTGCTTGCAGGGGTATAAAACTAGCCATTCTTTTCCGCTTTGAATTTTAGGTTTGTTTTTTCCATTTTGGCTTTGCCAATGGTGTCTTCGTACCACTTGACGTTGACTGGTCACCCCATCACTATAGCAACTTACAAACACAATCTAACTTAACAAGTAAATCTGTGTTATCATGAAGAAACTCAATCAATCACCAACACACTCCTCCATTCTCCATGGTCACAGCAGAAACTGAACTCCTCTGTACAAAACAAAAACCCGTCATGTATACGAAGCGGGAGGAGTGCTCCGTTAATACATGGCAATTCACAGTAAATGCTAGCAACATTCTCACAATGCAAAAACTCCTTTTATAAAAGCTATCATATTCTAACAGTTACCTCCCCATTCTCCATGACCATGGTAGAACCGAATACGTTCTTTAATAAAACTTTTAGGCAACTTGCATTGAGCCATTTCGTAAATATATCTGCATAGATTTTAGTTGATTTGATTTTGCTTTTGACAGATCCCATATGGCCACAGCAGCTGCTGGATATCTTAATCCTTACATCGACTACGATTACCTTCCTTACTACTCCTCAATTGCACGTAGATACCATCAAACCAAAACTTGTCGTTGGCATCCACACACAGGTTTCTTCCTCCCAAATCAAACCACCCAACTTCCATTCCTTCGCCTTCATGCATCAAACAAACTTTGAAAAACCCAGTTTCACAGTTCACACCATACAATCTCCATTAATGTAAAGAACCGCTTCCGGCTCGCTAACTCCTTCAGAACTCCCAAAACCATTTTACACACAAGAGAAACTCCAGGAACATTATTAGCAATAAGTTCACCCAAAATTACCCTGTCAACTTCAAAGCAAAGTCAAAATTTACAAACTGCACCCACAATAGAAAAAAATTTACATTGTTAAAAAAAGCCATTGTAACCTCTTAGACTATTATCAGATTTTCAAAATCCAGTGTCCTGCATGTGGTCAGTTTTGTATGGAAATTTAAATTGCTAATTTTTCATATCTTTTAGCATTGACACGCACCAGTAAACATGCAAGTTGCAACATTATTCTAATGTTGACATGTGAATGCAGAGTGGGCAGGTCTTGCACTTGCCCACATTCCAAGCGATTGAATCTGCAATCTCTTTTATTCGTTCTACGGATGCCATGAGGGGAAACGTGCAACTTCCTTATGCAGCGTATGAAAAAAGCGTTGTCGGTGTAATCTGATGTAATTAATGATACAATGCATTGCATGGGAAATGAAAGAGGTTGGGAATGTTGATAATGCGCATGTGTGATGTTAAGAGGAATTTTAATTGGAATTATGATTTAGTTTTTGTTTGGAAATGGGATTTCATCGGGGAACAAAGAAATCTCCAGGTGTATTGTTTGAGGAATAATGAATGCAATTTTTTTGTGTGGTTTAAACAATTATCTGAGTTAGTTGGATTGTATCTAGTAGTGAATGATCTCAAATGTAATTATGGGATGATTGATGATAGTCATGTGATAACTATGTACTGTAAGTACCAATACTGTCCCATGCGATGAGAATGCTGTCATAGGGAAAGGGATTATCACTAGGTGGCAGCCTTTTTCTGTGTGTAGGCCCTATTTGATATGCCACTCTAGTGAGAGTTACTGGTAACTGCCATGTTCTTATCATGCGGAGAGAGGTTTGAGTATCATCGAAGAATGTCAATGATCTATATGGTATCCCATGGATGGTACTCTTATATTTGATACCATGGATTGTACCCTAATAATTGGTACCATGGATGGTACCCTTATATTTGGTACCATGGGTGGTATCCTTATTTTTGGTACTGAATAAATGGTACCATGGATGGTGCTCTTATATTTGATACCATGGATTGTACCCTAATAATTGGTACCATGAATGGTACCCTTATATTTAGTACCATGGGTGGTATCCTTATTTTTGGTACTGAATAAATGGTACCCTAATAATTGATACCATAAATGAATGGTACTATAATAATTGGTACCATGAATGAATGGTATAGTAATAATTGGTACCATGAATGAATGAATGGTACTCTTATATGGTACCATGGGTGGCAGCCTTATTTTTGGTACTAAATAAATGATATCCTTAAGTGGTACCATGGATAACACATGATATATGTTTGAACCATAGACGACACATCTGTACACGGTACCTCATAAATGATACCTTTGTTT
>JAQFZO010002525.1:0-11952 GCA_034695885.1 Geophilus flavus | reverse complement strand
TAATAATCGCGATCGTCGACGGCTCGCTTGTCCGCCTGTGCTTCGATAATGCGGCGAATCATGATGGCGAGATAAATCGCTTTTAATTTAAAATTAAAATCCAACACCGGAATAGGTATGTCCCAAAATGTTACTCATCAAAATGTCAATCGCTTCATCTTCCGGCGTTTACTTTACCCCGCTCCTGCCGGATCGCATGCGAACTTTCTTCCCAATGAAGTTCAACGCCTGCTTCTTTGTGTAGATCTGATGCCGTTGACACTCGTCCAACGACGCGGCAATAGCGTCGAGGGATGCGTCATCGGTGTCGACCATCTGCACGATCTCCTGGTGGCATTCAAAACCAATCGCCTTGAACACGATGACGACGGGAATGTCTTGCAGGATGTTGATTCGCATGTAGAAACGATCTTCCACGACAATAACATTCGTGCTTGGAGCTCGTCACACGGATGCTTCTTTTCACTTCCTCGACGATCATTCGGTTTTTTGACAACTTTTCTTGGATCAAAATCACTCTTTCCATGCCTTTGACAATGAAATAACCGCCGGGGTCGAGCGGACATTCGTTTAATTCCGTAAGCTCGCGATCGACCAAGTTATTTAATAAACAGTACGTCGAGCGTAGCATGATGGGTATTTTTCCAATGAAAGTTTTTTGATGTTTACTCTCTATTGGATCCTCTCCTACATTTTCGATGGTTTTTGTTATATCAACGTATAATGGAGCTGAATACCTAGGAAAAAAACAAACGTAACATTATTAAATAACGAAATAAAGGATTATTAGGCGTTTCTTTGCAGATTTACGTTAAGTCTCGCAGTCGAGCCTCGTTAGGGGTCATTGGAGAAGGTGCTCCATCCTTCTCCCAATGTGTTGGTTTAGACAGGTAAATTTGTTCAAATTTCACCTTGTATTTAGCCTGTAAATAAAAGTTTTAACGCTTTTAATGTATGCATTTTTTTTCATTTAACAATTAAAAATTAAAAAATAATAAGAAAATTTTTACTTACTGGCTTTTCAACTTCACCGTGCGTATGTTGTGCTTCGGCTTGCAGTTCAACTATTGGCGAGTCTTCGACAATTCTTTGTATGGACATCTGAATGAATTCGTCAAATGAGTCCAATTGTTGTCGTACGAGACCTTTTTCGTCGAAATACGAACTGATAACAATCCAAGCGGCTTCTTGCCACAAATTGGGAGTGATTTCGTCCACGAAGTCTAAGTAGGCGATATAAATAATTAGCTTGTCTGACTGAATTTTATTTTAGTCAGTGATTACCATCTTGGTCGAACATTATTAACGTTCGAGCGTTGTGAATAGAAAATAATTAAGCATAAAGTAAATGAAACTGAAACGCAAACTGCCAACTCAACAGAAAAATGGCTGCTCTGTATACAACTCTGCACGACGGGCTATGTATGATTTTGCACCCGACCCGATTAAGCTAATTATAATAAATTTTATTTAGGTCTTCTCGATAGATGGCGTTGTAGCATAGCTTAATAAAACTGAAATTATGACTAACTTTTTTAAGATAATTTGTTTAATATAAAACTCAAACATTCGACAATTTTATCCAAGAGTGATGAGCGAGTCAGTCAAACCAACCCTAATAAAACATCGATACATTTTTAAACGAGTTAAATTTTCAATAAAATTAAACGAATTTTGAAATACTCATTTTTATTAAAAACTTGAAAAAAACATGACACAATTTAAAACGGCGATAATTACATGCAAACGTTAATGTTGCTATTTAAAAAAAGTTAAAACATCCAATCATCAAGGATATTTCCTCCAAAGACTTGCACACACCCTCGACGAAATGCGCGGTGAAGCCCCGAAAAAGTGGTGTCGTTTCATAGCTGCTTTTTCAACATCAGGTATATCCTTCATTTGTCTATCTTCAAACTAAAATTTCAACACTACTCAAGTAAACTAGTCATTATAAAATAATTATTCATCATACTTCAACCAAGAATTGCAATTTTGCGTATTCAGCAGCAAGTCGCATCAATTCCAAATGTCCACCGCCGACGACATCCATAAAGAACACCAATGCACCCTCTGGAATACTTGCTAGCATGAACTAAAAAAATAAAATTAATCATCTGCAATAAACTCACGAATTTAAATAATAATTATGCGTAACTGCAAAAACTGCGAGAAAAACATCGGAATTTCTCATCTCTTCTGTTTGGGCACTCAGAAACATAACGACGGTAAAGAGGTCACATCTTTTAATCTCGTCTATCATTCCTTCACTACCGACCTGAAGAGACAAAATATTAAGAAAATGTAAAGTATAAATATCACTGAAATTGGCTCACCTGTATAAAACGATTGTATTTAAAATATCTCGTGTTAGTCAATCCAAACATCCCATTTTCATCAAACGTTAACATCAATCGTCTGGCCTCGAGCGACCAATCATATCTATCTACAACAACTGATTCTAATTTAATTTTCAAATTGCGTTTCTTCAGCCATTTGCAAGTCCCGACAATTTCGAACACTGGACCTCCACCGATGCAAAAGGTTTTTACGGACTTTCTAGTAACAGCCGTGTTAAGCCAATTCATCACTTCTACTCTCGTTTCAAAAATTTTCCAACAGTCTTGAACGGCGTATGCGTTGCTCGTAAAGTAGATGTATAAATACGCAAGTCTACTGTCGCGAGTTTGAAAATCGAGACAACGCGGTGGTTGGGGATTGTGTTCTTGTGTTAATGCTTTACTGAAATAAACTGACGCTGAATAGAACTTGTTCATCAATTGCGTATCGTCAAGTTGCGATAATTCCCATACGATAAAATGTAAATTGTCTATAAGTAAACTGAATTGAAAAGATTTAAGTGTTTTGATTTCATTAAATATTTGTAAAGAATTAAAGAAACTAACGTAGACTGCCGTCCCAATCCTACGACGTTAAGTTCCATAATCGAAGCAAACCTAAAGCAAGCTAACTCGTCGAAGAAATAAAGTCGAGTGTCGTGTAAGGAAGTGTGCGTTCCTGTGACAGACGACGTTCGGTCTTGAGTGGTTGATGCGTAATGTGACGTAATCACTTTTAAAGCAGAAAACATACAACTTTTGAATAATTTGCATATATTAACTTACACGATTTCAACAATGATAAAAAATAAAATGAGTTATTAAGCAGAAAATAAGTTATTTATTATTTACAAATTATACATAATTCATAACTTATTAATTACAAAAATCAATTACCGTAACATACAATACAAAATTTACTCAAAATGTTATTAGAAATTTTTAAATTATAATTATTAGAGTCGGGTCAACGGTTTTTTCCCAAAAACCACCACAAAAGTTCAGTTGTGGAGCCGGCTTTTTTCTTTCCAAAGACATCGACTTCATGAATGTAAATTCGATTTCAGGTGGTACTATTCCGTTACATGGAATAAATTCTGACTAAAATAGAAAATAATTTTCAACACAAATTGAAAACGCACTTAAAACATGACTAACGTAATTGAGTAGTTCAAAATGCTCTTCAGCTGCAAGTGCTGCCATTTCATTGAGACGATCCGGAGTTTTCCCGATTTCAACATCTAGAAAAAATAACATTGCACCCCGTCTCATCTTCCGAAGTAAATTCTACAGTTTAAAATTATTAAAATTAATTAAGGATAATTAATTTCCTGAAATCGTCACAAAATGTAAATACATACCACCAACTGGCTTCTAGCATTATCATTGCCCAACTCGACCGACGCACATAATGTTGCACCTTACTCTGAACGGTTGGCTATACCAAGACCACAAAATAACATTACCGTACGATAATAAAATCTCAATTTGTTATTAAATAGATATAACTCACATTTGAAAGATATTTAAATGTGTAGAAGTGTAAATCATGGGTGCGAAATACGTTTAAAGGATCAAAATTCTTGAACAAATTGATTGTATCTTTTTTCCAATTGTACGCATTCAAAATTGTTAAAGATTGGAACCTAATAGTACGACCTTGAAAATCTGCATTTTGCAGCCATTAGCAGAAGCCAGCGATTTCATATCCTGGGCCTCCGTTAAGGCAAAACATGTTAATGGTTCCCCTTTCTAGAAGCATATTTATCCACGATTTAAAACGAAGCCCGTTCGATTTGTCACGGTTATAAAATTGACTCCAGCATGGAATTTAATTTTTTGTTGTTATTAATTAATACGCTCGTCTGTAATAAAGCGCGGTGGAAACTTAATTGTGCATATACTATTAGAGTATTTACGGTATACACAAATTTTCCTGAAATAAAACTGAAAAATATCTCACGGGATTGTTGTTAACGGCTGAAGAATTTCGTCTTGAAACTGAAATTGTGCGTAGTACTTATCTATGCGATGCACGCCTCTTGATAACAAGTCATGTCTGTTAAAGTAAAAGAATACCGTATTGCAATAAATAAATGTTCAATATACCGTAATTTAGTAACATACAAGTTATCTTCAGGCTCGTGGTTGTTTTGTAAATTTTCCGCCATTTTCTGTAATAAAACACCAGTAAATTACTTACATAATTGCATAAATGCGATCACTGTATTATAAACTTACTTATTGAAGGCACTAGAATTGTGTCTGCGAGCTATGCCTTAAAGTTACTGTACAAAACTTTGCCTGTGGAAGGTGAGTTGTCTCACTTGTCAGCTAAGCAGGCCCTTCTTGATTGACTGGGACGAGACACATGCAAAAAATAGGCTTCACCTCATAGGTGCAAAGTTTATGAAAATTTTTTTTACATTTAAGTCACAATTTATCCCATGTAAGGAAATAGTATTCATCTAAAATTGAATTTAGATTCATAAAGTTGATTTTTTTTTTTATAAAAGCAGGCTCCACAACTTAACTCTTGTGGTGGTCTTTGGCAAAAACCGTTGACCCACTAATATAATTAAATAATTTAAAAATTCCTAATAACATTTTGAGTAAATTTTGTAATGTATGTTACTGATTTTTTGTAATTAATGAGTTATGAATTATGATTTGCAAGTAAAAAAAATAACTGTTATTTTCTGCCAAGTAACTCATTTTATTTTTTATTAAATTTGAGATTTAAGAGCATCACTGTTTACAAATTGAATCATTGAATCATCTTTTCTTGATTAATAAGCAAAGATGGTGACACCTTGTGAGAAAATCTTTAAAAAGTTCGCTGAATTTGATATTTTATTATAATAGATGTAGAGAACTCAAATTTGCATAATTTACAAATTGAACTTTTGCGCTCATTTTTGTCACACGGGAAAGCCGACCTGTCTCCCGTTGTTTTAATCCAAAATATCCTGTTCAGCATTATGCGATATTAATACAGAGATGTAGCCTACGAATAATAGCTATGCATGATTCTAAATGCATAGAACAATAATTTCAAGCTAAAAATAAAGATATAAAATTTATTTAAAACATCATTTGCATCTTTCTTTTTTTGCATATTGCATTTTCACAAATTTACAATGGCAAGTTACACTTGCATAAATAAAGACATGGATTTTATAAAACAAACATTGCAATTAAAAATTTTTAAAAAGACTTAGTTTACAATTATTAATTCTAGATTCCTGTATCATATCTTAATCCAAACACCAGTAGTAAAATTCAATCTAATACTTGGATACGGTCGCGGTAAATTTTTAGAATAAATTGCCTCCTCAATCTTTTCCTTTTCCTCATTAGGTATTGGTGACATACTAAACTGCTTTATCTGAAACAGAAACCATACCAAATATAATAAACGTTATACAGTAATCGCACACAAACTATACAAGAACTAGCGGTCGAAAATACGCATTCGTGGTAATAGTCTTCATGGTCTCAAAATAAGCAATATCAGCAACATCTAAAAAGAACAAGATCGCGCCAGGTTGCATGTGAAGAAGAATATTCTGGAATTTAAAAATTATTCATAAGACAAACGGCTACGTACTACTAACAAGTAAGAATTTTTTTATAGACTGTATATTCATCACTAACCGTAACTTTATTGCAAAAATATGGAGTCTCCAATGAAAATTTGCTATAGCTTGAAGGATTAACTAACGTGACGAGATTAGCTTCTCGAATATTTGTTGTTGCTTCAGCATTATGACATAACTGTAAAATCAAAGTTTTAAAATAATATTAAAGTATTATGTTGCCACAACTTACATCATCGTAACCAAAGTACTCGATAGGTAGATAGCGACGTATGTTAAAATAATTTTGCGGATCAATTTGCGGCAGTAATTCCGTAAAATCTTTCAACCAATGTTGTTTATCCACAACAGTTAGCGAGTTAATTCGTACATTCAACTGTAATTGTTGCAATCGCCTGCAGAAACCAACGATTTCGTATCCCGGACCACCGTTAAGACAAACCATGTTCATGGCTCCCCGATTTGTAATTTCGGTCAACCATTTCATTAAACTACCATCATAAAGTGTCCCAATTTTATTAGTGACTCCATATTGAATAGTATCGACTTCCAATGGAATCGAATGTAAAAACCAGCCCCATAATTTATCAACTGTGTACGTATAAATTGTAAAGAAATAATAGTAATGGCCAAGTCTGTGTGTGCGATTATGAAAATAGACAAAACTTCGTGGTTTAGGGATTCGGTCTATCATTTGCTTCATTTTCAACCACATAAAACAAAAGTAAGGTTCACTTGCAGAAAGAAAAAAATGACGCCATACTGTCTCAAAGACGTTTGGATTTGGAGGTGGCAGTGGCAAAGGTAAACGGTACATCTAAATTTATATTAAATACATTAATAAAAATAAATTGCAAATATTTCTATAATGTACTTACAGTAAACGATTCTTACTTTGAGCTTTGAAAATGGTTTCCTCACAGTAAAGCTGATGTTGTCTATTAAAATACTTGGATTAAGCATATGTTTTTGACGGGGGAAGGATTTTTGAATATTTACCTTTTGATTAATGATGCCATCTTGCGAGCAAATTAAAAAAGAACTTTGTTAACTTACACATTTTTTTATTTTTTCATGCTTTCAATTTTTATTTTAATGTATATGCCATTATTGCCATCTTTGTGTGGCACGGGAAAGCCATTTCTCATTGTTTTCATCCAAAAATGTCCTGAACGCAGCATATTACGCAATATTCATACACGATCTTCTATTGTGTTGATTTTAATAATTTAATTATCACATTTTTCCCCCTAGCAGTTACTGGTTGGTTTATCACAAATTTACATAAGTTAAACATGTAGAAATAAAAAAAATACACAGTTTAAAGTCATTTAATTCTAGATATCTCGCATCTTTCTCCAAACACCAGTAGTAAACCTCATCTCCGCACACGGACTAGGTGAAGTTAGAGTTAGTTGTCCTTTCTTCATCTTCAGGCAGTGTATTTATGGTAAACTTATACGCATCTTAAAGAGAAATCAAAACATTGACTTTGAGAAAGATATAAATGTACCCAAGACATACCTTATATAGCAGTTGAAAATTTGCAACAATCGTCCGCATGGTATCTAAATAAACATCAACATCATCATCAAAAAAGAATAATATTGCACCAAGTTACATGTTCCGCAGAATACTCTGCAAATTAAAAATTAGTCAGACTAGGTACTAATCATTTTTCTAAGATTATTCATTACAAACCGTAAATTCATATCGAGAATCACTATTCATAAGATTAACGACTGTTACAAGATTAGCGGTAAGAATATTTGCTCTTCGGCAGTGATAGCTGCAAAACAACGTTTTAAATAGTTAGTAAGCATTTCAAATTACAGTACATCCTTAAAACTTTTGAATCTGATATGACTGCAAAGGCCAAAGTTAAATCTGATTTCCGGATCTAACCGATACAAAAAACTGCCTGTTTCGTTATACCAATCGAATCTATCCACAATAGTTAGCTTCTTAATGCGTACATTCGCCTGCAAACTTTGTAACTGTCGACAGAAGCCAAAGACTTCATATCCAGGGCCTCCATTATGACAAACCATGTTTATTTGCTTAAAAGTTTTAATTTCGGTTAACCATGGTCTAATCAGATTAAGCATCAGTCATGTTTGCTCCTGTTCCCCACGAAAAAACAAGCCCCAGAATTTGTCGATAGCATCGATGTAAATAGTAAAATAATAATAATAGTGGGTAAATCTATTTCTTCGGTTGTAAAAGGAGCAACCACATGGTGTAACAATTTGGTTCACCATTTCGTAAGTTCTTGCAGCAATCGGATATTAAACTAAAATAAACTTCGAAGGATATGAAATGTAACCACACTGATAAATAAAAAATTTTTATGTGGCACAGCAGATATCTAAAAATTAAAAAAATTAATTGAAATGGCTATTCTCTGACATCGTCGTAATGTATACGTATGTAATAATAGTAAATCATTCTTACTCTGAACTTTTAAAATTGTTTCCTAGTTGAAGAATTGATGCAGATTGTTCAAATACTTTGATAAGAATGTCCGGTGGATTAACTAATCAATTTTCCTCGTAAAAATTCATCCTTTTGATCTTTGATTGAAGACACCTTGTGAGTGAATAAATGATGACATCACTATCGGTTTTGCACGTGATTGCATTTCGAGTTTTTACATCCAATAAATAAAATTGTAAAAGACTCACCCAGAAAAAAGTGAGTTTATGCAATTCCTTTTTATTGCAATAATTTAATTCATTACAATCATTTATTTTTGTTAGATTTTAAAAAATTAAAAACATTGGAATTTTTTCTTACTTGTTAGTAAACGTCAGATCAGATAAATGCTTGATTTAAATCTTGTCTAAGCATGCTAATTTGCATAGTAACGAGTGCAAAAGAAGTTATCTTTCATTTCTGCGTTGGCTATCCCTGCAAACATTACAACTTTACAGCCACATTTTTATCGCATTTACAAACTCGTTACATTATGGAACTGGACGGCCCGGAATGCGCGAACTGCCCAGACTGCCCGAGCTGCACGAAAGGCAAGAAAGGCAAGAAAGGCAAGAAAGGCACGAACGGCTCGAACGGCGGGAACAGCCCGAACGACTTAAACAATTCGAACGGTTCGAACGGCACGATCAGCACTAACGTGCATTGCCCGACGTGCCCGAAGGCCCCGAAGGGGATTTTCCAAAGTGTTGTGTCTTACATACCTTCAAAATACTATGAAAACGAAGCTCATAAATTTTTTAATGAAAAACTTGCAAGGATGACCGACATCGATGCCAGACCCGGACAATTGCCGTTAGATCACATATTTAGGTTTACGGATTCTCTCATATTCCATGTTTATCGTTATCGTTTTTACACGTCTATCGCCGACTCCGTTAATCAAGCGTGGGCGTATTATTATGATTTTTATCATTATCCGAGTGAGACTCGGCGAGAGAGGCACGCAAAACATTTGTACTCAAAAATGAGACCTTTCAATACATGGTATAAGTTCATTCTTAAAAGAAAATGGATCGACTTTTTTTGCATTGGTGAATGTCCAATGGCTGATTTTGTTGGTTTCGTCAAATGGGTAAAAACCAAAACGAAAACGAAGGACAAGACATTTTTCTGCACTAACTTATATTCATACGATTGGTCAAAATTAGTTAAAGATACGGTGATCTCCATTCATCCAGACGTTTCTTACGAATTCAATCAGTATACTGACAAAAATTTGAAAGATCTTACAATTGTTAGTAGTTTATTAATGTGTGTTTTGTTTTTTTTTATAAATACGTCATATATTTCTTACTCTTGCAGCTGTTAAGAGACGAAGAATCTCCCATGGTTAAACATCTTAGAAGGGCAACCGTAATTAGCATAGTGAAGTATTTCAGTTTTAATTTTTACACGAGTCCAGTCCAGGGGCTTTTGGTGGGTTATTTATTATGCAAAGATAAATACATAACGTTTTAATAAATATATTTGGTATTTTCAGAGATTGTTCGAGTTGATTAAACCAAAAACTCTAGTATTTTTTATGGATGAATGTTTACATCATTATTGTAGGTTGATGATGCAAGTCGGGTATCAGGCGGGATTGATTTGTCTCGGTCAGGTAATTTCTTGATCAATTTACAGTACGGTATATTGCGTTTTAAAACATCTCATTGAGTGAATTTTTTTTTTTAGATTGATAACACGATGTATAGTGTGTCATGTGAAGAGAAAGCTGAAATGAAAAACGGTCCTTTTAATGTCCCACCCGAAGTTGAGCGTGAAATTTGTTCATCACTCTGGATAAAACCTTAATTGCATCAAATTTGCTGTTTACGTCGTTCAGTATCTTGTTTATTATTTTAAATGGTCTTTTACTCTTTTTTTAAAGTACGATTTAATTATTTTAATATGCAATAAAATTATATTTTTAAACCCTTTCTAAATTTAATACAGGTATTTATTATTAAAACAAAAACTGGCTTTTCGATGACATTTTCTGGGGAGAGAATTAGAATTCACGCATTTTTCAGAAACTAATACGCCAATATCTTGCCGTGGGGTGATATTGGCATCATTAGTAATCCAATGTATGCTCGACCAGTTGCAAATACGGTACCTAAGTCTCGATTTTCGTTTTGCTCAGCTAAAGTATTGCTCCACACAGCTTTTGTTCTCGTATTTGGCGCCCGAATCGATTGTCATTACTTTCACCAAGGAAAATTAGTGACTAGTGGGGCTCATATGAAAAAAATAAACTTTAATGTCGCTAACGTTGGATGAAGTTTTTACAGAAATAAACCTTTTCATAAAATAACAAAGTTTGTTAAATTTATTATTCCGATTACAAATAAAAAGATGGGAAGATTATCGTCGAAGTCATTACGTCACCCCAAACGGCCATAGTAATATACTACAACGCCATCTACCGAGGGAGACCGAAATAAACTTTATTAATTTAATATGGTCAAAATCGGGCAAAATTACATAATGCCAACTGTGATAATACCTTGGTCGTGTACTGCAAAGCAGCCAGTTTCCAGTTAGAAGTCAGCGTTTCAGTTGCGTTTACTGTACGGTACTCTTAATTATTTACCATTCACAACTCTTGAACGTTAAAAATGTTCGCCCAAGATGATGGTAACCAGCGACTAAACGAAAATTCCGTCGTGCAAGCCTATTTAGACTGGACGAAAACGCATACTCGCGAGAAATCATTCCACCTATTTGTGGCAAAGCTTCTTGGATTGGATCTCAGTTCTTCGACGAAAAACATCTCATACGACAACAACTTCTGTATTTCTCTAATTGAAAATATTCCAATTAAGCTTACAATCTCGTTCAGGATCAAAATACTACCGTATCTTGTTAATGCCTCAATGATGTTTTTTTAATTGAGGCAACATTAATAATAATTTTAACAATAGTACGGTAAATAAGTAATGTAAGTAAGTAAATAAATAATTAAATAAATAAATAAATAAATATAAAAATAAAAATTAATTTCTTTTATTTTCAAGTTTTCATTTTTAATCAAGTTTTTTAAGCCAATAAAAAAGTCGATTAAAAATCTAAATTAATAGTTCAATTAAATTAAAATGTCAAAATTAATCGACTAAAAATTTAAATCGAATTCCAGCCCTGAATCAATTAGATTAAAGCGCTTCAATCGAGTGGGATAACATTCAAAGATTTAAAGAATTATAAATCGTTCTATCTTCTAAATCTTCTGCAACTTAAATCTTAAACTTTGTGAAAAAATTCATTAATGACGTCACAATTTGTGACAAAAATTAATTATTTCCATGATATAGAGCTTAAATTTTTCTAAAATCTAATTTATAAATCATGAAGCTGCAAGTTAGGTGTAAGATTTATAAATCACGTACACATTTTCCTCCAAAGTCGTAATGGCTCGGTTAATGGACACTTTCGGTTCACCTAGGCGCCATCTATAGAGATAAAATTGAACTAAAACAGCAAAAATGCAGCCGTATTAAAGACGTTATTCCTGCAGTTAGTAGCGGCAATAATTCATT
>JAQFZO010002524.1:0-11952 GCA_034695885.1 Geophilus flavus | reverse complement strand
AATTTGCAGCATCAGCTGTTTTTATTTGTAATGTTTGTGAAGCTGAGGTATGTGAGCTGTTACTGTGGTAATTGTAGCAGGAGTATTGGTAGCAGTAGTTGTAGCAGTAGTAATAGTAACATATGGGCAAACGAATGGAAACATGAAAGAAGTGAGAAAAGGTAACCAGTAGGCCCTTGTTGGCTTCAGCACCAAGATGCCTCTCAGTGCTTACTAATGAGGGAACGCATAGAATGTAGGGTTTGAAAGTTCGCCAACAAAACCTTTGGAAAAATGGGTGAAAAGCATCCTAATTTCAATCCGTTTTACCGTAAGTTATTGTGTCGTTTGTTATGGATTTCATTGACAATTTGAATTTGCAATGTCGAGAATTTAATGGCAATCACAATGTCATTAAATTTTTAAAGAGTTTGTCATCGATATTAGATTACCACCAAATTGCAACACGTGCCTTCATTTTCTTACCGGTGAATTTCTCATCGTAAACAATTTTTTTCCTTATTCCATCGACCTTGAAATACAGAAATACAGTGGTTTGTTTAGAGGTGAAGAAACCCTTCGAATTAAGAAGAACATTAAATGGAATGTTGATTTATAGTCACGCACTAAATGGATAATTCAAGCAATAACTTTAAAGAGAAAAGGATTACGGTATACAAAAAATTGAAAATATTACGATACAAATTTTTATAGCGAAAGTCTTTTCCTAGAAATGTCGTAGATGATTATTACTACAGAAAAGATAAAAAAAAATCACGTGCTATTTTACAATTACGGGGCTTGGCCTGCCTGACACATCTTGCTGATTTTAAATCACTTTTTTGTTTACAGCTTTGGGCTGGGCCTGACCATGACACAGAATCCAGTGAATGACCCAGAAATAACAAAAAAGATTCGAAAAAAACTAGGATATATAATTTGATGTACATTAACTGGTTTTTTTATTCCCTACAACTTATTGATTATGGATGAGATGAGTTACCTCATATCATCGACCTTTAAGAGATGAATAGAAAATAAAATAAAAGGGTGGAGTTTCTACATAGTATCCATATTTGGATCCGATTGTAATTTGTAATTTCTTAAAATTTATTGGAAAATTATTTCTACTTATAAAGGAATTGTGCAATGAAATTTTTATGTCAATTTTATTTTCCTAAACCAAAGTTTAGAAGAAAAATGTTGGTAATTTTATTACGTGTGTTTTGAATGCGTATTTATTTATGACACTGCTTCCACGAAACCGGAAGTGACGTAGTGCATGGAATTACGAAAATTTAAATTGCCGTAAAATTATAAAAATTTCATTAAAAAACAATAAAAAAAACAATTTCTTATGCAGGTCGTATCTCGTTATAATAACGAACTTTGATATAACGAATTTTGCGATATGGCGAATTATAAATTTCATTTGGTTGGTCACCCTATCTGTCCCATACTAAAAAATTTCGCTATAACGAATTTTGTCATTAATAACAAAATGTAAACCGGAAATGCTGTTTTTCTCGTCATGATGAAGTTTCCGGTTGAACATAACGATTTTCACGATTTTTATCATCGGTATTTTTGTTGACAACTTTTGAAATTGTCAGAATCCTTCTCAAACAGCATTTTTAATGGTTCTCGACGTTTGTTACTTCCCATCCGTTCGACTCTAGCCCGAAACAATTTTTTTTCTTTTCTTACGAATTCCTTCATATAGTAACAAAATATTCTCGTTATTACGAACAAATTCGCTATAACGGGGTTTTCAGATTAACAAACCCTCGTTATAGCGAACAAATTTTCATTTTCCCAGCAATTCGTTATAACGAGGTTCGACCTGTATCTTTTGTCGTTTTTGGTTTGTTTGTTTTGGTATACATCAGTTACCTTCTTTGCATATTTTATCTGTCAGTGAGGATTTTACAAAGGTGTTTCGTTTTATTGATTTGTGTAGTTTTATTCAGACGGTATAATTTTGTTATAATTTTGTTTTGTTAATATTAAAATTAACCCTTTATCAAGATTATTGACATCAATTTTTCACGAAACTCCATAGTCCATATAATTATCTAAATTTAACCATTTAAGTGAAACTTACATAACACCGGGTGATTTATTTGGTCTATTAAATAACAGGACGTTACGCAATCACAAACTCTATTTATACGCGTCAGTAAATCAAGTGAATGAAATAATCGAAAACTTCTCAGGTAAATGAAGCAATTTGTTGGTTGCAAAATGATGAAGACATTGCTCTTGACTCAGTTACGTAATTAGGACAATTCGAGTGGCTCGAGGGTAGACTTTCACTCAAGGCCGATGTCCCTATTTGATCTTCACTTTTTTCACTATGTGAACGAGAGTTCACTGGTCTTATATTTAAAGGATGAACGGAGTCAAATTCCTATAGTCGATTTATTACTAAGCAAATTGGTCGGTGCATTCGAAAGGGGTAGAACGGAAAATTGTCACATCATCGCAGTCGTTTAGGAAAAATGCCAAATAACGATATGGATGAAGACCACGAGGTGGCGCAAGGAAATTGCGTGGCTGAAAATGGTTCTAATTTTCAGGCTTCACCTCCAAAATCGTTGTTGCTATATTTGGTCAGGCAAGTGTTGAGTTTTATTTTTATTTTTTTATTGTTTATATATCGATTTATATCGATAAAGAGAATTATTTCGAATGTTTTTGGTGATTTGGTTGGATGTTATGTAAAGATCTCTGGTAAATGGGGTTTGTTAAATTAGATTTGGCGATGTTCCCGGATGTGTTTCCATCTTGAGCACATGGATTTGTTGGTGGGTTTGCAGGATGGGGACTTCCGGTACTGGAAATGTATTTTTTAAAATTGTTGTTGCAGAAAGTGCGAAGGAATTGAGTTCCTGTTATGTTTTTGTTGTTTTTTGTTGCTCGTGGGACTTTAATCGATTAATCAAGCGATTAATTGATTAAAGTTTTAACCGAGTAAAATTTCGCATAATTGATTAATCGAATTTAAAATGGTGCCAAAGGGGTTGTGCTGATTGGTTAAATTGGTGGAAATCTGTGGCAAATTGATAGAGATCACGAAAAATGGCAAAAATTGACAAAAATTGATGGAAAATTGATTTGTCGGCGATTTCCGTCGAACTACCCCTGATTTCAATATATTTTTTCTTCTCGTCCAAAAGTACAGGGTTATAACACAATTTTTAGATAGATTCTTAGAGAATCAGTTTCTGTAAACCATATTTTTTTAGTTGTTTTATCAATAATCAGATTTTGTAACCGAGAAGACATTTTTTGTTTATGAAGTGAATACAGATTTTTTATTCAAACTATAAACACTATTTAGAAATTGAATTAGGGGTTATCCTAGGTTTTTTGGAACTCTTCCAGTGACTGGTTGTAACTTTTTTTTATTACGTTATATTCTGCTTTATTTTGTGCAATGTTTTCCAATATTAATTCTTGATGATTTTTCAAACAAAGCTTAAAATATACAACAAAAATGCATATCAGCAGAAATCTAAGTTTTAATGTATTTCAAAATGCATTCATGTTGGAATCTATATTTTTGATGTATTTTTTCAAAATGCATTTTCGAAATTAAATGCCTTCCATTTTAATATTTTTTAAAATTCATTTAAATTTTTTAAATACATACGTACTAAATTTTTCCCAGGGGCTCTGGATGGGAATGCTGCCCGTAAGTTTCTCTGCAATGCCATTCCCTAAAAATTGCAAATAGGCCTCACAAAAAGTTGAAATGGAGCTATGTAATTGTTTTCGAGGACCTTATTTTTTTTAATTAATCAGTGCACCCACAATTTTCTTTAGAATAGTAAATGACTTCATATACCATAGGTGTTTAAATCATCCTAAGTCAGTTTTTTAATATTCATTAAACTCGGAGAAGTTCAAGTTTTTCTTACCCTCCAAAGTAGGGTTTGTCATTTATCGGAGTTTTCTAAAAACAAATTTTTATGGATAGTAGCCATTTCAACAGAATCGTATCATTTTGGGGTATCATCTGAATCCTCTTGTTGCTGCGAGTTCAAATATTTAGGTTTTACCTTCGAAAAATGTGCACAATAGTTAATAAAACCGCAATCGAAGGTGATTGATGGTATAAAAGAAGCTGAATAACACTATAAAAGTACTATTTAGGAATGAGAATGGGACAGGGACAGGAAGGGACTTTAGTAGATGGTGAAAAAGTTCTGAAATGGTCCCATTCTCATAACCATATCTTAAGTACAGTGCCAGAAGTAAAAGTAAGTCCCACCTTTGAATTTTAATAATTAAAATGAGGATTTTTATGCTGTCACACACATTTTTCAAAGGTAAAATCTAGATTTTCGGAAAAGTAGGTTATTGAACCTTCTAAAATCCGAATTATCAAATTACCGGTAAATCGGTAATTGGTATTAAAAATTCCGGTAATCGGTAAAGACAAAAAATGGCAAATTTACCGGTTTTTTTCTCGCCGGTAAAAAACGGGATCCTGCAGAAACCCTATTCCAATTTTTTGGCATGGGGTAGTAAACATGGACAATTTATCTTGACCCCTAAACCAAACCAAACAGAGATTTATCATAATAAACAACCTTCCCCTCAAAATCTAATCTCGTCGAAACACAAGGTCGTTAAAAGTAAAACAATAAAACAAAAATAAAAGAACCAAACTTCATTTCATTACAGAATGGGTAGCTTCACGACCACACCCAAGATCCTAAACGAAGACACCCAAGATGACGACGTGCAAATCTCACCCACATGCACTGTAGACAATTTACTCAAACTCTGCACCCACAATCTCCACAACCCACAACAACGCATCATCCAAAGAAAATTCCATCACACTAAAAAAACAGACGACAAAAAACACTTTAATAGCGACGATGACGACACTGATATTATGGTAAGAATAATGCAATGGAATATTTTGTCTCAAGGTAAATGCGATTCATCATTTTTCATATGAAACTCGAAAAAAATCGTCAACAATTTCTCTGAATTTTAGCCTTAGGTGAACACAACGATAACTTTATAGCGTGTCCGTCGGAAGCGCTGGATTGGAAGTATCGGCGGTTTCGTTTGCTCCAGGAACTTCTTACGTACGAGGCAGACGTTTTTTGTTTACAGGAAGTGGATCATTTTAATTTTTTCCGCAATGCACTGGGTGCTGTTGGTTACGAGGGTTTGTTCTTTCCCAAACCCGATTCGCCGTGTCTTTACGTTCCGAGGAATAACGGAGCCGATGGGTGTGCGATTTTTTACAAGAGAAGTAAGTTTGAAGTTGTTCGTGTCGAGACGAGGGTTTTGGAAGTGTGGAGAGTTCAGTCGAATCAAGTAAGAAGGTGAAATGACTAATGCAAACTATTCTCATAATTCAATTATTGCATTCATGCTAATTTTCTCCAGGTGAATAAATAACATTTGGAAGTAATCTATAGACCGTTAACTGTGTTTTTTTTTATGGTGTAGTATTTATTCGTGTACAATGCATACCTTTTTCTCCCAACTTTGATCCTGAAAAAAAAATTAAAATACAGTGAGGCACAAAACTGTCAGGCAGATAGGTATAAGAGTCATGCGTGACCTGTCAAACTATAAATTATAAAAACAAATGCTAAAACTTAATTATAAAATAAGTAAAACCAAATTACAAATATCCTAAATTAAAATCATTTTTTTTATTAAAACCCCATAGAAATAAAACGAAATATCCCCAGTGACATCTGCACCCTTTGATAAAACATGCTAATTGCTAAACTAATTATTAGGCATTATTTGGCAACTACTAGTAAATAAAAACAAGTTAAGACATCGGTTTTTCTCTTATCACCATTTTACATGACAGACTATAGGACTAGATAAAATGGCACACTTCCATGCCTCAGCATAATTCTCAGCCATACACAAAAACACACTTAAAATATTTTTACATCTTACCACCATTTAATATGTGTCACTTATTTAGCTAATTAAGGTGTCATCTTACACTTAAAATCGTTCCTTCACATTTAAAGGTGTTCAAATGGGGCAAGGTGTAAGAAATTTTTTAAAATTGAATGGGATTTATATTGTCATCTTGTATAGAGGAAAGTCAGGGCTACAAAATAAAGTACGTATTAGTTTTTTCTCATGCTACTCTTTAATGTATAGAAATGTGCCTGAGAAATTGCATAAACAAAGTATGGGCAATTTTCTTCCTCACTGTACAATTCCAAGCTATGCAATCTGCATCATCCTGAAATTCACAATATATGGGTGGGATCCTTGGACTAATCATTAGTCCAAGGTGGAACCAAATATTTTCTAAATGGTTAGAAATAAACAAAATCTGTCTACTTGAGCTAATAGAGAATTTGACCTATGGTCTTTCAAGGTCAGACATTTTCTAGCTTTTAATGCATTGTACATGTAATTTCCAATTGGAGAGTTTGTAGAGGATCCTGAAATTAGTTTAGTAGAAAGGATTGTACTTTTATTCATTCAATTGTTTAAGAATAAATTCCAGAGAAAAAGATTTAAGCTTAAACATGTCATCTGCAGTTTACCTATATAAAAATCCAATAAAACATCCCAAACAGTTAGAATTTAGTGCAAGAAATAAGTAATCTAAAATATTTTGGAAGATTCAACTGAAATTGCAGTTTTGAACACTGATGCAATTGAGCATATGAAATTTTTAATATTTCTCTCAAAAAAAATAAATTTTACACCAACTGTCAGCGGGATTTTTATGGATTAAAAAGAGTAAAGTGTTTGACCTTAAAAGGTCATAGGTCAAATGTCAATGAACAATTGGATTGAGACTTGAATAATACTGGGCCAAGATTGAGACTACTCCCTTATCTTCTAATCATTTATACAATATTTGGTCAGGACTAGACATTGGTTCTACAAAGTAAATTTTTATATTTTAAACTAAATTTTAGATAAAACTTATGAAAGTAAATTAATTTTGAGCCATTGTTTGATCTCTAATTTAGATAAATTTTGCGTTACACACGAATAAATACTGCAATTACAATCGTCAACCTGACAAGCAGAAGTAGTGTCGTCATGGTAGATGTATGTAGGTCAAGTGTTCATAGGGTTTTCCCCACTCTTTGGAAATGGGTTCAATGTGATTAACTAGATCCAATTAAATGATCTACTTAATCGAGTCAGGTGTTTACGTGACCATCATCAGATAAATGAGGATTGTCTGGCTATTACAACAAGAGAGAGAATATTGTAGTTACAAGGTCGCCAGCGGCTATTCTGGCCATATGCCACATGTTGAAAATCTAAAAATTACAAAAATAAATATTAAAACCCAAGTATAAAAATAAATTAAAATCGAATTTTCTTATTAAAACCACAGAAAGTGATAAAAGGATAAATGATTTGTGAAAATTTTGACAAAAATAAAAAAAATATTTAAAATGGTGGAAATCGGTAGAAAACATTAAAAGAGCAATGTTAATCGGTCATATCATTGCATCATATCACATAAGTTACAAAAATCGATTATCTGGTAATGGCCATTTTTTTAATTGTGCCCTAATTTATTTCATGTTATATTATTTTATGCAGCGCAGGTAAGCCACCTTTTGGTACAGCTGGGAGATGAGGTGCTGCGCAGTGAAGATTGAGGCAAGGATGTGATGGATTATCACTGTTTTTAATGTTTTTGTCCTTGATTTTAAACATTACCGTATCTATATTTTCACTGTTTTTCGTGACTTAGTGTCTTTTAAAAAAAAGTAATAACATCAATTACCGTAACAACATCTTTCTTTTCCGTAATATCATTTCGCGATTGGAAAATCCTTGTTTTATCTGGTTTGCCTTTCCAATATCATACAGTACGGTATACTGTAAAATAAAAATTAAAGTTTCATTGTTTTGATGAACAAAAATCTGGACCCGATACTAAATAATTTCTAAACTTTTAAAGCTTTATAAACAAAATCCTTTCACTCAAATTTGACCTCTGACTTCGATTTCGAGGTCAAACCCTTTTCATCTTTTGATGCATAAAAGTTGAGAAAAATTTCCAATCGGAGAGTCGCAGAGAAAAATAACCATTTCTCGTCTGTGATGTAGATGGATTTACTGTATGTGTCATGCTTAGGCCTAAAGATAAAAATGATGCTAAAATTTAGGGTTCCCTTACCAACTTGAGATAAAGGCAAATTTATTTAAGCAATAAAAAACAGACGAAAAATAGTTTCCCATGAAAATATCTCTGGAAAACGATCACTTACGAAAAGTTTCATGTTCGTGCAAAACTTTTATCGTTTCCTTCCGCGTCCTTGTGGCATTCATTCACGCGAATGTGATGCTGCTATGGAGCTTACATGCTGGGGACTTTAATACTGTGTCAATCTCACCTGGCCTATGCCTCTGGGGGCACTCCTATCAAGGTTTTAAGAAGGTGGACCACACATTGATTGGTCGGTCTTCACCCAGCTATTTGGGGGTTCGATTAAAACCCGAGGATCAGGAAATTCAAACTGAGTTCGAAAACAGACTCGTACCATCACACACTCCAAAAATATTGTGACAAAAGGCAATATTGCACCTTTTAAAGGTGTTTTCCGATCATGAATGCATTCGAGTTCTAAGTAAAGTCAAATTTGAGTGTATCATGCATTCAATTAAACAGATTTTGTTCATCTTTGACCATTTAGAAATTATTTTGCCAGATCCAGACACTTGTTCCACCCTGTAGATAGTTTGTCATCCAAGAACTATACCTGGTAAACTAACCAAAAATCATCTTTTACCACATAAATCTAATACCTATGCCAATAATTCAACCAATTGCAAATCATTAATTATCAGATGTGATTGCATTAGTCCGTAATTTATTTACTCATTAATTCAACAACATTTTCACACTAGGTTGCAATTCTTGTAATATTAAAAGTTCGTTGCACCGGACGATCGTTGTGTGTCGTCACGACTCATTTAAAAGCACGCCAGGGGTCGGTTTTGTCTACTTTGCGTAACGAACAGGGTAAAGATCTGTTGCAGTTCGTCAAAGTCAACTGTGGTCAAGACATGCCCGTGGTTGTGTGTGGGGATTTTAATGCGGAACCGAACGAACCGGTTTATTCCACCATGACCGGCAGCAGTGGAAAAGATTTCACGAGTTTTGCCAGTGCGTACAAAGCCACTTACGGAAGGGAGCCGCATTACACCACGTGGAAGATCCGTGAAGAGGGTGAAATTTGTCACACGATTGATTATATTTTTTTCAGTTCCCAGCATTGGAAGCCTGTGTCGGTTTTGTTGATGCCGAGTGGAGAGCAGATTGGCGATGGCAGAGTGCCTTCGTTGGAGTACCCTTCCGATCATTTTTCTCTCATTTGTGATTTTTCGTTACTGTAATTTGTGTTTTTTTTTTTACGAATTTATTTAAATTTGTTCATATCCATTACACCATTATTAGTTTTAGTATTAATAAAACTATGTATCATTACTTAGTACATGAATGAAACTGCTGTCTGCATTATTTTCGTCTGAAAAATATCCATTACAACATTATAGTTGTAGTAGTAAAATAAAATTTAAGGTCCCCAGCAACAACTAAGGCCATATCAGACCAGACAAAATACAAACATCAAAAGCCAAACAAAAAATCCTAATTTAAATTTTTACTTATTCCAAATGTAGAGCAAAATAAATTCCTTTACAATTTTTGTCTTTATTGCACTGGGATGACCCAGTCAATGCCATGGAAAAAAGGAACTAATGGCACAACAAAATGGAAAAAACAAACATAAAAGTCTAATAACCTCGAAAGGAATGAAGGAGAGAGCAGAGGAAAAGTAAGACCAATCAGGAACTCAAAACACTAATGGAGCCGTGAAAAAAGAAAGTAAAGAAGTGAGAAAAGAGGAGAAGTGACAAGTCATCAGAAGAGAAGAACACAGTGAACCTTATACTGTTCAGTAAGAGAGGATAGGAAAGAAAAGATTAGCTGTTGGTTTCAGCAGCATGCGATGTCATTTGATGCCTACTAATAAGGAGAACCAAGGTGTTGTAACTCCTTGGGAGAACCACATAGAGATAGGGCTTGAAAGCGTCTCCCCCATAAGATTTCTAATAAAAAACATACTGATTTTTCAATGGACAAACGACCTTCGCTTTGCAGCGCAGCCTCACCCCTCTTCAAAGAGCTTACGATCAAAATACAAAATGAACAAATTTGATTTCCACTCGTGGAAATGTTTCGTCTTCCGTGTAAGTATTTCGCCACCATATGGCGCACGATACCTATTTCGATGCAAGATGTTTGGCATAATTGCACTAAACGCTCAATCATATGTTGTGGGGTCTTTTCTGAATTCTTTCTTTACGAGAATTCCAAAAGTCTGGGTCTTGGAGCTCAAAGATGTGCGCAACAATGCAAAAATCGACGTCAAAGATCGCAAATGCACAATAAGCCCAATCACGCTTTGAGGGTGCCATTAGAACTGTCTCATCATGGCGATTCTGAAAATCTATACCCCACCTTCTAAAAGCGTGCGCAACATCTAGAAATCTGCATTTTCCTGCATTATTCTTTGTTGGGAAAAATTCAAAATGGCGTCTTTTGGAAAAAAAAATGCAGATTCCAATATTTATAATTTACTAAACTATACATAAGTTTGAGAAATGTCAAAAGCTTTGAATGTATACAGTATAAAGAAAACATTTTACAATTCCAACAGATTTTAAAATTACAATAAGTCAATACATGTACTGTACAGTACATGACTCATTTTACCTTTTATTGCCTTAAATTGAATAAAATGTGTAAAAATTTTAATGTGGTTTACTGGTTTACCAGTGGTCAATTAAAACAGAAAAAGACAAGTGATAAAGCATTAAAATGTCAGTAATTATCAATAGGCAGTAAGTCATGGTGCTAGATCTTCAAACAAGATGCATAAACAGGGAAAATATTGAAACTCCAATCATCATTCCAAGAATAGATCCGATGTCACACAGCAATGCAGAGATTGATAATTTTGCTTCTTCTGCAATCTTCTCTAAGATGTCAGTAGGGATCACATACCGATAAACAGTTTCGTATAGGGAGATTATAGTGGTCAAGACAGCAGTGGGAATATATACTGTTTCTTCACAACGTACAGAGCAATTGCAGTTTTTCTGTAGATCAATTGTAAATTGAGTTTGCAAGTAGAGTCTTTGGGTGTTTTTAGCTGCTTTTGCACTGAGACAATATGGTTCTTTGTTTCTTTCCATTGAGGGTAACCTGAAAAAATAATTTTGTAATAAAACTATAGGCAGAGTTTAATCAAAACCTTTACCTGCAAGAGAATGATTGCTCCTTTAGTTTCTTTGAATAACATTCTTCTTCACATTTTTCTACCTCATATTTTGGTTTACATGGATTTACTGGAGTATTCAATCTGACAATCTGTTAAAAAGTACTACGTTAATTTTGATTAACTCATAATTTATATGTACTGTATGTAAAATATGATGGACCTTTTGACGAGAAAATTCAATTTTATTTTCAAACATGTTTAAGACATAAAATATAAATTTTGGGTGGAAAAAAGAGCTTTCCTGAAGAATGAAATGCTGTAAAATTTTTAAAAAATCAATTAATGTGCAACTTAATGCCTGAAGTAATTTCCCTGATTTTAAAGTGTTCATATGGTGACAATAAGAGTGTACAAAATTACTCATACACCCTTAAAAAAATTTTACACTAGGCGAGTTCAGAAATGAATTTAAACATGTGCATTTCTGTTTACATCTGTGCAGCTGTGTGTTTGCACACATGATGGCAGACATGATCGGTGCAAACACATACGTAGTTGCACAGGTGTAAACAGAAATGCACATTTTTAAATTCATTTCTGAACTCGTCTAGTGTCACCATTTGAACATCTTTATGTGTAAAGGAACGATTTTAAGTGTAAGATGACACCTAAATTAGCTAAATAAATGTCGTCCTACCCTTAA
>JAQFZO010002523.1:0-11955 GCA_034695885.1 Geophilus flavus | reverse complement strand
AAAATAACAAAACAAAAAACCAATGCATGCACATCACCAACCGACTTTTATTTTTTTTTGGTTTTAAAAAACTCCCAAACCCGAGTTTATTAGTAAGAATTCCCATTTATCATGCACTTGTGCGAGAAATGTGTCGCTTTGAGTGAATATTTCGACTCTGCATGACCGAATGGGATCCTTGAGCGGAAATTAAAGGGTTAAATCAAGCGAATGGATCCTTACCAGGTGTTGGATTCTGAATTCCTGACGTTGAAGGTGCGAGGGAAATACTGGGATGCGGGTTGTTGTGTTCCGTAGTCAATAACGTGCTCAGAGTCGTTGCCGGTAGGGGCAGTTGTTGATAATCTTTGGCGGGACCTTCCATCGGTTCGAAAATCTAAAATAAAAGCAAAATTTACAAAAAAAAAAAAATTAATTTCGAGTTGATAAATGACAAAAACAATTTTTTCCTTACAATTTCCGATTGTAAACCCTTTAAGAACGTTTTGTCGTCGGATTCCGGGGACGAGGCAATGTTGAGTTCCATCTGCGGCTGAATCGGTGGCGGTTCATCGACGGCGAGCGTCGGTGGAGGTCTCGATTCGTCGTCTTTGGATCCAGGATTCGTTTCGTGGTTGTTGATCTTGTCGTCCGTCAACTCCGACATGGACAGCATCATCCGGGAATCTCCGTCAGCCAGGTCGGACACGGGTTTCGCCAGTTGGTGTTGTTGATGGACGGGGGTCGGCGACGGCGCACTGTTGTTCCCGTTCCGAATTTTCTTCCTTTTCGGAGGAGGCGAAGATGAGGAAGAATGCGACGCGTTGGCCGCCACGGAGCTGGTGGGCGGCGGGGTGGCGGAGGGCGGCGGACGAGGCTGCGGTTGAGATTCGGCAAGGCATTTGGCAGTCTGATTGGTCACTTCGGCCAATCCCTTGACTTTGAGAGCGTCGGCCGTCTTTAGCAGAGCACTGAGTTGTTCTTGTGACACATTCACTTCACCTTTGTACATAAAATCCACAATGGCCTTTAGGTCGCAGTAGCGAATACTGTTTAAGATGACGATCGGGTGTTTGCAGGGGTTTTCGAGGAATAGGTTCTGGAAATAGGGACTGCAGGCGGACAGAACCATCTTGTGTGCCTTCAAGCTGATTCCCTCGCATGCCAACGTCACGTCGACGAATGCCTCGTTTTGCAGGAGTTGGTCAAAGACTACCAACATGTTACCTAAACGAATTTAATAAATTTTATTATTTATTTATTTTATTTTATTTTTAAATTAAATAAATTACAGTAGACTCCCGAACATCCGACTTAATTGGGACCAACCCACAGGTGGTTGGATAATATGGAATTCGTTGCAAGTAGATTTCAGAAAGTGTCTGACTGAATCCCGTATTGCCATAGCAGCTGCTGGGGACCTTAAACTTTATACCTATCTAACTACATCCACGCTTTCATCTGGCTATTATGAGAAATCAGATAGGTGTGTGCAGCAACCAGCAGCATTACTGTGCAAGTGAAGTGAAGACAGTCTGTAATCACCGAAGCCCACCAAAATCCATCTGGATTTCACAGCTGTTTTTCATTTGTTTTTTAAAAATGGGCCCCAAAATTCTGCCCAACTCCTGTCCAACAGCATTTGACTGTATAGTTTTGCAGGTAACATTTTACTGTTTATGTTTAATCCATTTCCATTGCAGTTACACATCTGCTCCATTGATATTCCTTAATTTCCCATCTCAAATAATATAAAGTCGGATAATTGGGATTCTACTGTATAAAAACTTACTTTGATGGTTGTTCCATTTCAAGCAGAATTGCTGAGAACCCATTTTCTAGTTTTTTTTCCTTTTATTATTTTTTTTCTGAAATTAACCATAAAAATAGATGAAACAAGGACTAACGCTTGAAATTAAATTATTTACAAACAAATCTCAGTGTGATTTTATTACAAAATATAAAATTAAGTGTATTTTTTTATGAATAAATTACTCAAAAGTCCACAACCAGGAAGTTAAAATCAAGTAATCATCTGAATCGATGATTTTTTGTTCTGTTTTACAGGTTTCCTATGGGAAAATGAGCGATCGACTTACCATATAACAAAACCGAATTCGTAATCAGTGCATGGTATTTAGAAAATGAAGAGAATTCTAGAAATAATGCTTCTCGAGTGTCTGCATAAACAAACGGGAAATATCCCAACAGCTCGAGTCGGCTGCAGCCACGTCAATGAATTGCATGTCTGAGGTTCTTACGGATGAGCACAACACAACAAATACCTCAGGCTAAATCTTTTCAATTCGACCATTCATGTTAAACTTACCTGACTTTTATTTTCATATTTTTTTTTTTTATACTTCCAAATTTTTTATGCCACCGTTTTTGTTCTTTTTTTGCATTAAAAAAATCCGATTTCCACGTTTACTTTGTTTTTATACCCATCGATTGCTAATTTGGCACCTGATTTAGAGATTTGCGATTTTTTTAAATAAAATTTGAGTGGAATTTGGTAGTTGTGTGCCTAGAAATGGGTGGGTTAGGGCCTCTCAAATTGTAATACAGAAATGAGATTTTGTGTTGTTTCTACAACGATCGGATTTGTTTTAATGTTTGGACTCACCTTTTTGTAAATTTAACAAGTTGTGGTGAATGTAATAAATGTGTGAAAATAAATTAAATCTCCGATTTCCTGGCAAGTATTAGTAGCTTCTATGATTAAATTCTCCGAAAAACCTTTAACAATAATGGGCTTTTGCTAAAAGGTGAGAATGCGTTCGATTTCGAACGAAATTATTTACAAATGTCGATTTGCAGTAAGAGAAAGATTTTACATTTTATTGGCAAAAAATGGCGGAGGAAGGTGTTTTCGGATTAATAATGTTGGAAAAGTAATTACGGTTATTTATAATCGTTTTATAGATTATACAATAAAAGAAAGTAATGAGGGTAGTCGGAAAAGGTGATTCGGCTTGTTCTATGTTTTTGCGATTAGGGATGTTTTCTCCATGAAATCGACCATTTCAACTCTTTATTTCGGTTTAGAAAATTTGTTCTCGTCAATAAAATAGTAACAGTAAAAATATTTTGGAGAAATATGTAGTAAAAGGCAATAAATCGATAGTGTAAATTTTTATTTTTCGTTTTTCTTTCTTTTGGGTATGGTGATAATAAAATCTCGAGCTAAGCATTAGCATTATGTTATGACGCACAAATTTCTCATCCAACGATCCAAAATCGGAACGAGAAACGACGTCACCCAGCAAGCCCGTTAGAAGTAAACGGAGGAGATTGAAAGCAGAGAAAGCGGTCATTAGCGAACGGACCAATCAGAATTCAGATATTGGCACGCGGAGTTCGACGAAGAACGTCCGACATATCGGGCTTAACGTAAGTTCCCCTTAACCCACGAAATATTTTGCTTTCAAACTATTGCATCTTCATTTTTCATCTTCCGCGCGATTTTTAAGGTAAGACACAGTAATTGCATAAAAAAATTTCTGCCGGGTTAGCTTTTTTCTGCACGAATTTTTCTTAACTCTGGCGGCCGGGATGTGGAAGTGGCTCTTTGCAAGACCCGACCCGCTTCAAAATGGCGTTTCCTTTGTGTATAGATTCGATCGTAATTTGTTGGGGGTGAGATCGATCTCGATTTCTAGCTTCATTTTTTAGATTTTACAGTGGAAATGTTGAATGCTAGTCACTAGTAGTGCGTTTAAATTAGATAGAGTAGATAAAAACGATTTGATGACGATTTCGGGGCTTTGAGGGCAAAATACGGAGGGTGATAGAGAACAAAGGATGGAGAAGGTTCTCGAACGCCAAACCCGGTTTCACTTGATTTTATGAGTGGTTTATTAGATTTCGTGTGTTTTTGCTTGGTTTTGGTTAGAATTTTAATGTTTTTTGGCAGATTTCGGGATTGCAAGCTGTGATTTTTATGGTAATTTGCATTTTGTAGTGGCTGTGATGATCGAGTTTATTCCTTGGGTTATGGAGGTTCATTTTCGATACCAGTCGGCGTTGGCATAGTATTTTAACCCGATCGAAATTGACATTAATCTTCTGGCTATAAATTGCACGATTTTTAGCTCGCAAGGCAATAAACGAGATGTTAAAATGGGAGGTTATTTTTTTTATTTTGCAATTTAACGACGAAATTAGAATTTTTTCTTTGAAAAATTTCCGGGAAGTACATTAGCTTCCAACTTTTTGATAAACAATGAGATGATAGGTTAGAAACTCAAAAATGCTAAAGTAGATAATGGGAAAATAGTTTTATATTGCATGGGAATGATATTTAAATATTTTAATCGCGAAATTTTTAATTTAAAGCGAAAAAAGTTGGAATTTTGGTGGAAATTTTTATGGGAAAAATCGATGGGAATGATTAATCCTAGACTCACGCGATCGATAACAGATGGCGCCACGCGAAAAAATAGACACAAAGCTCGTGCGAGTGAATTCGTTGAGTAACACGTAAAAATCCTCTCAAATTTGCAGATAGAAAATGGGGACCCAGCAATTTTGTCTTCGATGGAACAACCATCAAACGAATCTGTTAGCAGTGTTTGATCAACTGCTTCAAAACGAAGCTTTTGTCGACGTAACGTTAGCATGCGAAGGGTTGAGCATCAAGGCGCACAAGATGGTGCTTTCGGCGTGCAGTCCATATTTCCAGTCATTGTTCATCGATAATCCGTGCCAACATCCCATTGTGATCTTGAAAGACGTGAGATTTTCGGAACTGAAAGCCGTGGTGGACTTTATGTACAAAGGCGAAGTGAACGTGAGCCAAGATCAGTTGTCTGCCTTACTCAAGACGGCCGAAACACTCAAAGTGAAAGGTTTAGCCGAGGTGACGGGCAGCAGCCCGTCGGGTGACGTGACTAGGTCGGCGTTGGGAGCCGCCGGACCGACGCAGCCGTCTGGACAGGGGCCGGGAGGCGGCGGTGGAGCGAGTGGTGGGACGATGAGTGGTGCCAGTGATGGGCGATTGTCACCGCCAGCCAAAAGAAAACGACGAATGACCAAACGACCCAGCACGGACGAAGGAGGTGATTTGGAAGTGGTGGAATCTTTAGTCGATGTAGTACCCGACGGACCAGCTTCTTCTTCTTCAGTGCCTACAACTCAGGTATGTATTTTTTTACTCTAAAAAAATAGAATTTGAAATGTTTGCTCAAATTTTTTATTTTTTTCTTTGTTTAAAAATAAAGGAACGGACTCATGAAACGGCCACAAGTATGAAATCGGACACGGACCCGAATCAGGTTCAAACGCAACCCCAAAGTGATCAAACTCATAATGCCAACGCTGATATGGTGAGTTTTGTTTTTATTTTTTTGGGGTTTTAAGGACCTGGATTTGGTTTTTTTTCTTTGTTTGAATTTTTGTCATTTTTTTGGGGTTGGAATTTCGTTTTTTTGATATTTAATTTGTTTTTTGGAGTGATGGACCCGGATTTTATTTTTTGTTTGAATTTTTGTCGTTTTTTGGTCGTAATTTCAAATTTTCCATTTTTTTTTGGGTGTTTTTGTTTGTTTAGTTCGAATTTTTGATTTTAGTGCAGAGTTTATTGCCTATTTTCTCTCTTCCATGCAGTCTTACGACGTAAACATGGAACACACGAGTAATTCTAGAGATTCTGGAATGATGATGGCTGATCATGCGCAATCTTCCTCTTCCTCATCTATCGGTCAATTGCCAGCCACCGCTTCGACGTCACGGATGTCTCCTGCACAAGGTAGGAAAACGATTTTTCATTTTTATTATTTATTAAAGTTAGGTTTGTGTTTTTGTAGTTTTTATTTGGTTAGAAACTAAAATTTAAGGAGAAAAAATAAGTAAACCATGCTACTACCAACATTTCCAAGAAATTCCAATGTTGATACCAATTCGAGGTTCCAATGTTGGTAGAAGGATGGTTTAGCAAATTTTCTTTTAATTTTTTTTATTATTTTAATTTTTAATTTAAATTTTTAAATTTACTTTTATCATTTTTTCATTTAAATTTATTTATTTTCGCGTTGCTAGACTGCAAATTGACACACCGTGGCTTATAGCAGTCTTATTTATTGATTTTTTTTCCTTTTCCTTATTTTATTTTTTTTTGGTGGATTTTCGGGTTAAATTTAAAGGGAACGAAGCAGGAAATTCAATTTTTTTGGGATTTTATTTTCAATTTTTTCCTTTTGGTTTGATTTTTTTTCTTCAAATTTTTAGTTTTTAATTTTATTTATTTTTTTTTGATTTATTTTTTATATTTTTAAAAAAATGAATTAGGCCTAAAAAGACTTTATAAGACATGGTGTGGCAAGTGAGAGTGAAGTAGCTCAAGATTTAACGTTGTTAGAAGGTGAATGATTCTTTTTAGGCCTACTGAATTAATTTCTTTATTTAGGTATAGAGAAAAAAAATTCTATATAATTTTTAAAATCCATAAAATTAAAAATTTTACTGATCGGATGAAGAAACTTGAGATACTTCACGCGCATTGCATTGATTTTTAAGATCTTTTAATGTTTTATATTACACAATATATATATTTTTTTAAAAAATATTATTTCAAAGAAAAAAAATTAAAAGAAAATTTATATCTAGTCATTATTATATTTAAAAAAAAAATTTCCAATAACAAAACCCTTTGAGTCCCAGAGACAGTCACTTGCTACATTATTATAAAAACGATATAAAATCAATTTCTATGTTTTATTTTATAATTTATTTGAAAATAATAATTTTATATAATTTTATAATTTTTTTTTCATATATTTTTTTTTATAATTTTACATTTTTTGCCTGTGAAAAGTCGTGCATGACTCGTGTTAATATTGTATATATTACAGAATATTAGGTTATATATATATCTATATATTATAAATATTTATATTAAAAAATAATATATAAAAAAATAATAATTACCCTTATTGATAAGGGATACTCAAAGGGTTGATGACTTTTTTTTTTTGCAAAAAAAAAAATTATGAAAAAAAAAAGATTTTAGAAAAAAAAATTTTGGCAACAAGATTTATTATGATTAAAAATATAAAATTAGAAAAAATGATTCAACGGCAACAGCAGAAGCTGATTATTTTAATAAGTGAATGAATGACTGCTTCCAAGGAGCTGCTTGATGTAACACCAGTCATTTGACCCTTTCTTTTTGAATAATTTAAGAAATTTAATTTTTTAATAATATTATTATTATAAAAAAAATTAATTTGATTTTTTAATTTTTTTTGTATTTTTCATTATTTATGATTTATTTCTATATATAAAAATATAAAAATAATGAAACGAAGTAATCAGGGCATTCAATTTTTTTTTAATTATAATTTTTAATTTTTTATTATAAATTTTTTTTCTATATATATAATTTTTATGGTTTTTAATATTGAATGCCTTTTTATGGGTTTCGCTGAAGGGGTTAATGAGTGATTAGGGTTTTAATTTAAATTTATTCCAAATGGGAGTTGATTAATTTGATTTTATATTATTTTTTTATATTTTATAATTTGTATTAATTTATTACTCATGTATATAATTACATTTATAAGGCACAGCAGGAGTTTTGGATTGGAAATTTGATATTTATGTGCGGCTTTATAGTTTTTTAAATTATGATAATTCGAGAAAATGTCATAAATATATTATAAATAAAGCTTAGAAATGATTTTTTTATAATTTATAATATTTTCTTAAAAATATAAATTTAGCCAGGGGTTTGTCTCTCGGGCTCAAAGGGCTCTTGTTTCCTGTTTTGCCATTAATTTTCATATTCCTGGTACATATAAATATTACTCTCTTGATTCAGCGCGCCATTTTTATATAAGTTTTATATATAAATGTTGATTTGTGTGCGTCATAATTACAAAATCGACCGTTTGATGTCTCAGAAAACGTACTTTTGGAGAATTTTTCTAATTTTTTTTTTTTAATTAAAAATTTATTTGCGCTTTTCGCCTTTTTTCCTCGCATATTGCACGCGTTAGTTGGTAGTAGTAGTAGTGGAATTTTAATTTAAAATTAATATATTTCGGAAAAGTGGAAGGAAAGGAAAAGAAAAAAAATTCGTCGTCGTTTACTCGTAAAAGTTAATGAAGGAATTTTTATTAAAGTGAATAAATTATATTTTTTTTGAAGATAAATTTTTTTTTGAAAAATAACGAGAAAGAAAAAAATAAGGATTTGTGTTTTTCGTGATGAAATGGGGGGAATTGATGATGTGGATGACCAGTTGACCACTTTTTTTGGTAGTACATCAAGCAGCGTGATTTTTTTTTCTATAATTTTATGGTTTTTTATTTATAATGGGAAGTTTATTTTTTATTATTTTTATAATTTTTTAAATTTTATTCAAAATGTGTTTTGTTTTCTGGGATTTGCGTTTTGCATTGAAATTGATACGCTGGGGGACTTTGTCCGGTAGGTGGCCTGCGGGCGTCGCACTGTCTGATGCGTGACCACAAGAAACGCTGGAATTGGGACCACGAGGACATTTTGGCCACGTTTGCCGCCATCCGCAAAGGAGAAACCAACTTAAAGGAAGCGTCCATGCGGCTGGGCATTCCGTACAAAACGTTGTGGGAGAGGTTTGCTGGGTATTCGGCTTCTCGGCCTCCACGCATCCTGTCGTTCGTTCCATCCGGGTTCGTGGACCCTAAGGTGTCTCCGCCGTCCGCTTCATCCTCGCTCGTGTTGTTGAGTAACCAAACGGAGAATAACAGTGGTAGCGGTAGTAGTAGTGGTGTTGGTGGAGGAGGTGGTGGTGATGGTCGTAATGGCGGCGAGGTTAAGTCGATATTATTTTCTTAATTTTTATTTTTTTGTGTTTAAAGGGTCTTAGAACCTTGGAAAATATGAACCGGAAGTGGCTAAAGGGTGGGTTTTTTATTTATTTTTTCATTTTTTTCATTAAAAAAAAAATTTGGCTATTTTTTTTTTGGAATTTAGGAATTAAATTAATTTTTTCTCTTGAGGCCCAAAATGGAGGTGGGTTAAGGTGTTATAGAACTGGTGTTAGATCGATCAGCTCCTTTTTTTGATTTTTTCATTTTTTTTTCTTATTTTTTATTTTTTTTTTTGTTTTGTCTGCAATTTTTTTGTTGTTTCTTATGTCAAGTGTCGAAGCCTGGTCGGCGTTGGACATACAGTCAGATGGAGGCGGCCATCGAACTAGTGCGAGAGGGAAAAATGGGGATCAAAATGGCTGCCCGCATGTACAACATTCCCACTATGACGCTGTGGAGATGGACTCAGAAAGCGGGCGTGTCGAGCGTGTTTGTGCCGCCCAAATCGTCCACTTCGGCTCGCGGTTCGGTTCGCCGGCGTGGTGCCGGAGGTGGCGGCGGCCACAGAGGCGGAGGTGTCGGTGGTGGTGTCGGTGTCGGTGGTCACGAGTCGTCTCCAACTCTAATCAGTTTCGTTCTGGATCAAGCGGCAGTTCTGCCGATAGTTAATGACGATTTGATCGATTCGGGCGGTTGTATTTCGTAGACCGGTTGGTTTTTTTTCCGTGTCGAGTGTGATTTTTATTTCTGATGTGTATATAAATAATATATAACGAGTTTTAATTTAATTTTATTTTTTTCGAAACAAAAGATTTTTTTTTGAGGTGCAGTGAATAAGTTTTATAAGGGAAGTTTTTTTGTTTTTTTGAAATATAAAAAAATTATTTTCTAAATTTTTGTTTAAAAATTAAAAAAGAGGTGGAGGAATTGTTGTGAACCCTTTGAGACCCTGATTTTTATTTATCTATTTATTTATTTATTTTATTTATTCATTGAAAAATCAAAATTATAAAGAGAAAAAAAAACCGTTTGGTTTTTATATATTAAAAAAAAAAATTACTTTTTGGTCCCATTTGGGACTTGAAATGGTTTTGTAAGGAAAAAAAAAATTAATAAATCCCGCCCGTTGAATTGGATGGAAAGAGATAGTAAAACGTTGCATTTTATTCTTGCAACAGATACGGTTCGTCGCAACAAACGCTGGACAGAGAGTCAGATGGAGCGGGCCATAGAGGAGATTCGGGCTGGACGGATGTCCATCAAGCTAGCCTCTCGCATCTATGGCATTCCCACAATGACCGTCTGGACACGAACGCAAAAGTTAGGCATAACGAGCAGCTATAAGATGAATTATTTTAAGGGTTATCATTCCGCTGCCTCTTCCACCTCGACGCAAAACACTCATTTTTCTGTCGGATGATCATGTTTGCACGATTTTATCCATTTGGCGGAATCTTAGGGTAAAGGAAGAAGCAATCCTTTATCGATTTTTATTTTTTATTTCTTTTGAAACGATGCTTCCCTTTTTTTCTTGATCTGCTTGATGTCGATCAGTGCGCCTCCATCTTTTAGATTTTTTTTTTATTTTGAATTTTGAATATATATTTTTTTTTTGGAAAAATGAATATTCGTTTTTGACTGTTTTTTTGTTACGTGGTGTTTTAAATTGGAGAGAAAAATAGATCGATGTGAAAGGAGTTTTCACAGGTGTGTGTATTTAGGATGTTCTAGAAGTGTTTAATAAAAGTAGTGTTCTATTCATGTGTAGAATTATTCATGCAAAATGATAAATATCAAGGAATAGGCATTTTTTTAAATTTATCATTTTTTTTCTTATTTTATTTTCCTGAAAGGAGAAAGTTAGTAAGAAATAACTTTTTATACTGACTATATAATTAAAAAAATATAATAATTTCGAAATATTTTTATTTAATTTTTTTATTATTTTTTTTTGTAAAATAAAATAAAAAGAATTTTTAAGATTTTTTCTAAAAAAATTAAAAAATTAAAAATCAAAAAAAAATTGTATGTTGTAGACGTTGACAATAAATTTGCATTGTGCTTTTGATGATACCTGACTTGAATTTTGTTTTTAAAAAAAATTTTTAAATTCTCTAAATTGATAAAAGGGGGGGTTCAGTGATGCTGTGGTGGTGCATCAAGCAGCTCGCTTTGGTTGTGGTTTTTATTTATTTTTTTTTTTTATTATGTCGTGATGAAGTTGATGGAAAAATGTTTTTATTTTATTTATTTTTTTCTCTTTTTTCTCTCTCCCCATAAAACTAACTGACTCTTCGCTGCTTTTTTAATAAGTGAGGGCACTTGTTAAACTAGGGTCACTGCACTACAATCAATCTGGAGACTACAGACCTAGTCGTAAAGATATGAAGTACAAGCGATGGAGTCTGAATGACATGATGAAAGCCATGGAGACTGTGATTTCGGGTCAGTCGTCAGTGCCGTTAGCGGCGAGGCAGTACCGGGTGCCGGAGTCGACTCTGCAGTACCGCGTGGACGGAATTCGTGGGAAAAACTACAGAAAGTTTCGAGTAGATGTGTTTTTGACTCGGGAAGAGGAGCGGACGATCGTTGCTCACGTGCGCAATGAGTGTAAAAACGGTGGTACGATGAGCAGGAGTCAGGTGGCGGATTTTGCCATCGGTATCGTGCGCAAGTCCAGTTATGATAGGGCTGAAAAGTTGGCTAGGAATGAGACTTTCCAGCATCGTTGGCTTCTTTATTTCTTAAAGAAACATGGCGATTTGACTGTTAATGATGACTAAGAAAAAAATTTTGTTTTTGTTTTTTTGATTTAATTTTTTTTTTTTGTTTTTTAAAAAAAATTCGAAGGTTAAGGGTTTTTTCTAGAGATTGTTTAGGATTTTGAAACCCTGTTCGGCCTTTTTGTTGATTATTTTTTTGATTTTTTTGATTTTTTTTGTAAAATCCCGTTTCTCGATTTATTTGTCGTGTAACATCAAGCAGCCTTTTTAGATTTGTCTACCATTGGGTTTTTTTTTCCTTTAATTTTTTTTATTATATTTTTTTGTCGTTTTTCGGATGGAATGCGTTGCCTTTTTTATTACATATATTTTTTTTTATTATTTATTTTTTTTTCTATGATTGAAAAAAACAAACAAAAAAAAATTACAAAAAAAAAAAAAAAAAAAACTAAAAAAAA
>JAQFZO010002522.1:0-11955 GCA_034695885.1 Geophilus flavus | reverse complement strand
TTTTGTTTGTCTCAGCTTTAAATCAGGTGTTGGCTCTTATATAATCTGTTACGTATGTTATTTATAATATAACTTACTGGTTAATTTAATATTTAAAAGCGTTCTAATATTCATTTTAATTTTGAAATATTGCAGAGAAGCTATCACGCGAGTATTTTGAGTTTTTAAAATAATTAAAATGGAATTTTTATGGAATGTAAATACGAACTAAAATTAACAGGTTGATAAAAAGATTATTTTTATCAAACCATCCAATTAATGTATTATATTTTCACTATACTCGAATCTTTGCATCAAATTCCGATTTTTGAAAATGAGAAAAATTTTTATAAATTGTTATTTTTTGATTTTACTGTATTCGCGCGTTTAAAACCTAACATATTCCGGATAATTCGAATTATAATTCAATTCGAGCAGATTTTGAGCGAAAATGCGATCAAATAAAATCTGGGTTTATCATTTTTTTCTCGTAAAATTACATTCGGTCAATTCCTTCCTCATTTAAAATAAAAAATGGCAGTAAAACTCGACCAAAATACCTGAACATAAATGATATTAAAACTTGAAATCATGAAAATTCAATTTCAAAAATAAATAAATAGAAATAAAATGGAAAAAACTGCTTAATGCCCCTATTTTTCCCAAAACATCCATCATTGTTCGTATTATGCGAGATCGAGTCAAATTCATCTACCCGTCATACCTTTGGAATTCGAATTAATGATGTTTCTTTCACTTACCTACAATCATTGAGATCATCACAAATAAAAATCTATCTATTAATTCATAAAATATAGAAATTACAGCAAGTAAATTTGATGTCACCTTTCACAACGATCAAACATGGTAAATGATGTAAAATTCACGGCTTGTAAATTTATCCTAAAGTCCATGACGGCTTTCACAATGGGTGAAAGGTGTGCATAAATTTCATGTTAAATAGAAGTCTAAAATCTACATCAAATTTCACTTGAATATTTCACATGGAATCTAAGTTACACAGTAAACACATTTCAGATTTCACATAACAGTGCGAAACCCAATATCTATTTTACAACAGCCTTTTACATCGTGTGAAATGTAACATTTGACGTAACATTTCACAAGACATGAAAGTCGAGTCATGTAATGTTCAGTTTACACAAAATTTCACAACAAATTTCACATTGACTATTTTTTACACTGACAATTTCCTTTATATGCTACACTGCGAAAACTTTTGTCCCTATATGAACTCCATTTAGGTTAAAAGTAAAAATTTGGGTGTAAATGATTACACTACACAATAAAAGAGTTAGAAATTGTATCTTACACCGAATACTGGTGTTTGGAAGCACCTTTAAGTGTACATTTACATTTAAAATGGTGCAAAACGATGCATTGTGTTATATTCACACCTAAAAGGAGTCTATATAGGGACAACATTTTACACGTATTTACACCTTTATAAAACAAGTATTAAACTTGACACAAAACCAAAAATTTCCAAACCATTTACAAAATCAAACCTTTAGATTAAAAACCCTTAGTACCAAAAATTCCACCCTCAGCCACCCAATAAATAATAATAATAATAAAAAAACCAACTCACTTTTAGGACTATGTTGTAGTGTCATTTCTTTTTCGAAATCCGCCCTGCAGAAGATCTGTCCACCACCTCTGACCACAAACTGTTCTCCTTTCTGCAACCGTCTCCCGCATACGACACACACAAAACACGCCAAATGGAAAACCCTCTCGGCTGCCCGCATCACCAACTCGGACTGCGGGATCGGCACGTGGCAGGAAGCGCATTTGACGCCGAAAAGACTGCAACCAACAAAACACGCATCCAGTTAAAACACACCCACAATAAAAAAAAAAAAACAACAAAACATCCACAAAATATATAAACTCACATTTGACAAGAACCAAAGCGAGGCAAAATGAGGGCAAAATGAGAGTGAAAGGGAGACTACGTAATTAAAGTGGATGGTATTGGAAAATAGGGGGCGTGGGGAGAATGTTTCATACATCAATATAAACGCGTGTGGCATAACTAGGGTGCCTTAAGCGCGCGCGCGCCAATATTGTGCCGTGCAGCTCAATAATGTCAGATTCCTGAAGGAAAGGGAATCCCCTCCCTATATGACTCTCTCTCTCTCTTTCGCTCTCTCTCCCCTCACCCTGGCCATTTGACACAGCTGATGCGATCATCAATCACCGATCTACTCGTGCGGATTAGTAGGTGAGAGAGAATTGGGGGAGGAGTTGAGGAATTAGTCTTTTGCTGCTGCTGCTGCTGCTGCTGCTGATGGTGGTACAGCTGTTGCCTGTACGGTTAAAGTCGAATACAAGTTTTACTTACATGAAACTTAATTAAATTAGCGAGCATAGTGAGTGAGTGGGTGGGATGCTGGGATGGTGGGTTTATAGGATAAAGGAAAAGTTTGGTATGCATTTTTTTTCTGGGGAGGTTTGGGTTATAGTTTTGTATGTTTGGGATAATACAACTGCACTGTGTATGTTGTATATAAAAAATTTCAGTTTGTGGATTTTATTGTAAAATTTTTTAGTTTAATTTTATGAAAAAATGAATAAATTACTGTTTACAGATGACGATTTTTCACTTGTTTCTTAATATTTACAGAAATATCACAGCCATTGCGAGAACCGAATAAGTTTAATTTTAAGTGAAATTCTATAATAGTAATAGCACATGTGATGTTGATGATGATAAATGTCATTTCTCAAATTTTACTCTTTTGTTACAAAATGTAACAGCTTTTCGGTATAAAATCTGTTTTGAATGATAATTGTTTGGTTTCTGGTGGAATAGACAGTTCTCAGTTGCAAGAGAGATGTTAAAATTATAAGCAAACACTAAGGTATTTACGATGGCCAAAAGATACGATTTTTAGGCCTGAAGATGAGATTTGGGACGTGATTCTATCTTTTTCCACCTCATCAGCCTTTAAAACGCGATTTCTGTGCGGAAAATGCGTTTTTGGTCAATTTTGGAATGATTTAGGACGAGATTTTCACCTCTTTCCACCACATCAGCCTTTAAAACGAGTTTTCAGTGCAGAGAACGGCCCATTCTTTAACACCCCTACTATATTATTTTACATCTGAATCTCAGTTAATATGGAAGACCAAGCTTGTCAAAATTTTATGAATTTTTCAAAAGTGTGCTATCAAATGTTTTCTGATTGAATTGAGCACTATATAAGTTGAAAATTGTCATTTTTTATAATTTACATTTAAAAAATTTATATTGTCACAGTTCCCCTAGTTTTGTTCTTGAAATGACTTGATTTTTCCCAATTTACTAAAAATAAAGCAACACAGTCTCCAGATGGCTATGTCCATGGCCATTATTGGTCAGTCTGGATTGTGTAGTATCATTTATTGCCACCAATATACTTGTTTTTGAGGTCTTTATATGGCTTTATGGTTTTTAAGGGATCAGAAGCATCTAAAACCCCTCAAAACCATATAAATCCCTTGAAAATCACTCAAAATCAATCCAAAATGTGAATTTTGTAACACGATTGCAAACTGTTTACATCCGTTTTGAGAAATTCATGAAGTTTTGACAAGATTGGTCTTCCATAAGTTAATGTACATGAATTTTTAATGTTTAATTTTTTTCAATCAATAAATTATAAAGATGAAGAATATTTTCCACTTTTTATTATGGAAACAGATATTTTTGATATTATTTACATAAACACTAAAGGTATTCAAGACGGCCAAAAACGCACCTTTTTAGACTGGAAAATGAGACCTCGGATGAGATTCTCGTCTCTTTCCACCTCATCTGCCTTTAAATGCGATTTCAGTGTATACAACGCGTTTTTTAACCCCGAAAATGATATTTGAAACGAGACATACATCTGTTTCCACCTTTCCAGCCTTTAAAACGCGTTTTTTGTTCATTCTTGAATGATTTGTGACTATAGACTCATCCCTTTCCACTTCATCAGCCTTTAAAACGAGGTTTCGGTGTAAAAACGTGTTTTTGGCCCATCCTTGAAAGCCCCTACTATTATTCTACACCAAATCTGAATCCCTTGTCATATTTCTCAGTTTTAAAAATGATAAAATAATTTTCACCATTAATTAACGAAAAATCAAACGACGGAACTCCATATTTCAAAACGGATATAAAAATTATCATTAAGAATTTAGGGATAAAGTCAGATTGCACACGGATCCTCAGTGAAATTAAGAAATATGCCAAAAAAAAAATCCATAAAATAAACTGCTTCACTTTTTCCGTATAAATAAACAAGAAAAAAATTTTTTTTCAAACTTTTTATTCTCGTTTTATTTTATAGTCTGAACGCTTTGGATAATAACAAGGTTGACAGTGGGCGTCATTGAATTAAAAGATTATGGGAATGTTAAAGTGTGGATGATCTAAGGCCTTCATTTTTTGTTCATCACGAATAAAGAGGTAAAAGATGAACATTAGTGAGTTTTGAATGTGTTGTTTTTGTTTTATTCTTTTTATTTTGCCATTAAAAAAAACACATTAAAAAAAACACATCAAGAAAAATTCTTTTGTGCCATAACAATGAAATAAAAAAAAATAAAAAAAATAAAAGAAAGGTAACTTGTGATTTCAACACTATCAGGTCAAGACTGGTAATGACTGCTTTAATGTCGTCAATTACCCAGCAGAGGGCCATGAGCAGATGCCTTTGGCATGAGCCGGAAGTTGTGTAGATATTCATAATTTTCAAAATGGGATTTGAATTAAATTTAACTGTTTGTTTACAAGAATTTAGAATTAAATTTTCAGATAAATACTTCAAACTGATATCTTATTTCAACATTTTAACATAATATAATAGTGACAGTCAATTGAGTTTTTTATTTATTGAATTGCTTGACGCATGGTTGAA
Organism: Geophilus flavus; assembly: GCA_034695885.1. Taxonomy (NCBI): domain Eukaryota; kingdom Metazoa; phylum Arthropoda; class Chilopoda; order Geophilomorpha; family Geophilidae; genus Geophilus; species Geophilus flavus. The sequence continues at coordinate 7,063 of JAQFZO010002522.1, read as the reverse complement.
TCTTTGATATTATAACTGCATTAGGCTTATCAGTTTGCCTGTTATATCGATATACTGTTCTGCGATAAAAATGTCTGCTGATTATTTATATACAAAATTTTTTTGATTGTTTTGGATGGTTTTAGGGTGTTTAAGGGGGTTTTGGGTCGTCTCGGAGTGTTTTTGGGTGATCGATGGGCGGTTTTTGGGCTGTTTTGCATACCAACGATTTTTTTATCGGATTTTCCACATATGCGTACAGTTAAACTCGAGTAGTTTGCGAGTTATATTGTAAAATTTAAAATTGCTAGTTTTATGGCATAGATGATATAGATATGAATGCCCACAAAATCACTGAAAAGTCATAGAAACCTTTTATAAGAGCATTCAAAATAACCGAAAATTTACCAAAACTACATAATTTTAAAAACAACGGTTTTCTATAGTCGGTGTTTTCATCCAAAACACACGGTTTTATCCAAAATTCTAATTATATATCCCAAAAAAATTTGATATTCTGCAGAAGACGTTCTAGAATTCATCTGCAGGTAATTCTTATTCTAACAGGGTAAAAAAACCGACATATTCATTTGCAAGTAAATAGATTCAAATTTATTTTTGTGCAGAAAATTTGCAATTTTAAAAATTTGACTACTATACATGATTTCAAAAACTTTGAAGAAAAAAAATTCCAGCAAACTTCATGCAAAAAATCTGCAATTTTAAAAATTTTACTAGATGACTTCAAAAAATCAGCAATTTTTCTTCAATTTTCATCAAAAATCCTCAGATAATCTGCAGATTGGCCTAAAACTGCAAAATCTACCCATTTCATATAAAAAGGCTACAAATTTATTTCCAAATAAAATCGAAAATTTTATGCAAAAAGTGTGCAGTTCTTTCTACCAGCACTTGTCAGTATATGTGAAAAATCTGAATAACAATTTACAAAAAAAACTGCCAGCAAATTTTATCTATCTATAAATTTTCTTCAGTCTTTCATCAAAAATCAAACATACAGTAGATGCAAACTAAAAAAAATCAAAATCAAAATATCCGTAGATAATATACCGATTGGCCTAAAACTGCAAAATGTGCAGAATTTTTAAAAAATCAAGATACGGCATAAATTCAGAATAAATAAATAAAAAAATCAACAAGTTTGAATCAGTTAATAAACAAATTTAACCCCTAAAACAAGACATCCACATCATCATCAATCTAATCTTCATCAACATCTTAATGCCACAAATTAAAATAAAATCGATACCATCAATCCAGAGTAGAAACGCAAACTAATTTTCAATTCCAAACACCATACTGTTCTTTACAACCGGGGTTTTAACTCCCCTTCCTCGGCGCACAGCCTGTGGCCAAGGGATCATTTAGGGTCATCTAATATCAACAAAAAGACTCCCCTCGGTCCCCTCAGCGTCTCTGCTATCAAAGCGACGGATCAAAAACACACTAAACGTAGATTAGCGCTGCCTCCCATTCATCCCGGCTTTCCCCCACAAGTTTCTCTGATCTGACTTACTTGTCGTAGTCGGTTTTGCAGTAAAGCTTATGTTCCCGTGCGTAACACGAGTGCGCCAGGTGGGCGTGGCACACACAACACTGGAGACACCCCTCGTGCCACGAGTCGTCCATGACTCGGAGTATGTACCGATCAGCAATTGGTTGCTGGCATCCTGCACACACTTCCCGACAAGCGCACGCTGCTACTGTCTGTCCGACACTACTATGCATGGTCGTCGGTAACCTTGTAGAAAATAAAAAATAAAAATAAAATGTAAAAATTTATTTGTTTTTTCCTTTTTATCAATTTAAAAGACGGGATTTGGTGTTATGGAAACTCCGGTCACAACTTATTTGATAATGCGTCACTTGATAATGCCCATAGCTAAAAAAAATTGTAGTTTTTGCAAATTTTGACTTTGTGACTGTTTTTGTACAAAAATTTTGCAAAATTTAATCTAGTATATTTATTTTTATAAAAATTTTATAAAAATTTATATGATCTGTTTTGCAGCGTTTAATAAGAAAATATTTTGCAAAATTTAAAAAAGTGGCCAAATACGGTACTTGCAAAATCTTTATATAATTTATGCAATTTTTTTTTGCAAACTTTTTACAAACTTCTTCAGTTAATCACAGTTACAAAACTCACGGAAATTAGAGAGAAAATGATAAGTAAAGGTACAGTAGTAGTATAATAGTATAGTAGTATAGTAGAAAGTTTAAGGTCCCCCAGTGTGATGCTATAGGTAATTACGGTACAGGTCAAACGACAACATTAAAAGTCAAAACTATCAAATAAATCCCCAAATTCAAATTCTTTACACAAAATCATTTAAATTAGATTAAATAATAAGAATATATAAATTAAATACAAAACCAGAACAAATTAAAAATGTCTATAATTGAAATATATGGTATACAAATTTTGCATTCTTGCCTATATAGCGTAGCAACCAAAAAATAAACATAAAAAGAATTAAACTCTTTCGCAATTTCTACCACAACCAAAAAACATCTAAAAGAGTAAAATCAAAAATATAAACCAACGTTAATCCTGCTCGAATAAACATGAAATGTTTGCTCTACATTAGATTACTATAAAACATTAGTATACTGTAGCTAAAAAATGACATATGTTGTATTTTTGAATACAATAATTCATGTTACAAACATTACTACAACTTTAATTGTGTTCTGGGCATTTCCATTTTTTTTCTTGTTATATAAAACCCGCAACAATGCTTCAGACTAGTGTTTTGCATATTGTAGCACAACAACACTAATGCCAATCAACAATTTTCAATGCTTTTATACCATAATATAGAGAAATAAAATGACTTTCTAATTATTTGATTATTTCTGTGGCAATTATCAAATATATCACAATATTCTTTTTAGGCTTATGGCTATACGCACAATTCTACCGCACACCACCAATCCACATATACATTTACCTGCCCGGTGTCAAACCTCATCCCACACGACAAAAAATTAATGGGCAGCAAACCTTACATAACATCACTTACATCACAAAAATAAAACACCAAAATCAAAAATCCCGACAAAACAAACAAAAACCAAAAATCAAAAATCGAAGGTAAACAAGTTGTGACCCATATATACACAAATCAAAAACCTACTTTTTTTGCACTTACCTCAATTCCACATTTTTGCGTACATTTTTAAATAATTACCACACACAAACAAATAAACAAACAAAACAACCGAATTGCTCGACGATCCGCATCGAAATCAAAATGCAACGTTTCAAACAAACTCAAAGACATATCCAGATAGCCGGATCATGCGCCAAACGCAAAAAAACTCAAATCCCGCTTTAAGTACGTTGTCTTAACCCCATGTTTAACTCGTGTCATTAGTGGTTTCGGCCCCACTGTTATTAGACAAGAGTCAAACGCGCCAGCTTCCCGGAACGAGTCCCGTGGCGCCGGTGAGGGTGGTCAAAGAAGTGCTTCGTGCCTCGCCATTAAGCAGGCGCCAAGTCGCTTTTGTTTTAGCGATGGTTCTAAGATCGTTTCAAATTGACAGTTTGCATTGGACACGGCGGGCAAATTAAAAGCAGGCCGACTGTTCCCACGGCCGAAGTCCGCCGTGTGCGCTTATCCCTGTCATTGCGATAATGATGCAGCACGAGGCCGCACCGCACTTTTGCCGCCCCCACAAGCCCAACGACCGTGGACCGTGGTTACAAGACAACCACCTTGCAATCAGACAACTAATTTTTGTCTCGCAACAAAATACAACAAAATATTTTACAAAATTTATCAAAAAAACTCATTTTTTCATCTCATCTATTGAATTTTTTAAATTTCTCGAGTTTTTGATTGAAAAAAAATTTTTAAAAAATAAAAAATTGGGATTAAGAAAATTTTCTTACGTACCTCCTTATAAATAAATGTGATTTGAAGACGAGGCTGCGTGAATTTTTTTTTGTTTTTGTTTTTTTTTTTTGACTATTTTTTTTTTTATCGAAACGGCCCTTGTACCATGAGTTGCAGCCTCTCACCAAGTTGCTAGGCGAGTGTGCAGCCTCTCATGCTAGCCATCAGTTTGGAACTACTTTTTTCTTTTTGACGTATCTTTGCGCCCTACAGCTGTAGTGTGTAGAGTGCGGTGCGGCAATATCACAGTCGCACATTAGGCAACGACAGTCAACCGCGTGGGCGTGAAGCGTTTGTATGCATGCAGTGATGAAATTGAGTGCCATTTGGTAGATAATAGCAAGAAATGTCAAATGGTTGGAGCAAAGAAAACTTTTTTTCTTCACATTTGTTGTTTGTGATTGCACGAAATAATTTGAGTATTTTTTTTTAAATATATATTTTTTTTATTTTAAGTAAAAAATTATGGAGAAAGTTAAGTTTTTGGTTTTGGAAGTGAAATTTGTTATTTTTTGATGATTTTGTTGGGAATTGATGTTCAGGAAACGATGATAGGGGTGTAGTGGGCGTAGTGAAGTGTGATAGTTTTTTTTTTCTGGTTTTTCTTGAAGTCCTTGGTTAGGAATTGTGGTATGGTTTTTACTTTTTAGTTTTTACCTTCGACTTGGAAATATTGCATTGCCAGCGTATATACGGAAGGTATGGTGAGGGTCCGGATGCTGGAAAGGCGTGAAGTGCCAGAGGGCGGGTCACGCCTTCTGAATGATGATTGTATGGTTTGTAATGCAGGCAAACTTACCCAAGATAATTCTTCCTTATGTTACTACATCTTAAAAAAAATTGACACATATAGTACAGTATAAGCGTATTTTAATGATCTTTCTTTTTACAGGTTTGGCTATAAATCATTTATATACTACAATATATAGAAGATTTAGAGTAAAAATTACATATATCCAATTTTATTGATTTAAAATAAATATTTAAGCTATGTAAAGTTTCTTCATATTTCGTCTGAATAGTCATATCACAAAATTATATATAATGGTTGGCTTTAAATACAATTATAGGTATTAGGGTTGGTTAAAAACTTAAAGATAAAATATTTTTAAATTTTACATGTTTAATGTTTATGACTTTTGTGTAGTGGATATCTTTTTTGCAGTATCATTGGTTCTTTTATAATATACCTGTTTGCATTAATAACTTACAGTATGTTTATACATAATGCGAATAAAGATTTCGCGTCTTTTCGTATAATTTGTGATATTCTTACACTGCAAAAAAATTTGATTTCCAAATGTAAAGTTGGTATAAAATTTGATGTAAATCCAGATGTTTCAACAAATAAAAACCAATTTTCACATAAAATTCACGTTTGATTTTATTTCTTGTATAGTATCTCAACAATAACATAAAAATAGAAAATCTTCAATATTTCTCTCAAGATAAATTTATAAATCACTACATGCAAATTTCAAAATTTGTGGTAATTTATGCATCACTTAGAACTACAAAATATAACAACTTAACTACAGTCTTTTGGATGAATAAAGTCGACATTTGTTTTTTCCCCAAACATTCGAAAGCTTTAAACCATAAAAATCCCCATTGGTTCTACTCTTAAGGTCACGTGATCATCAATTGGCAGGTGGCGTGAGGCACATGGCCAAGAACCGAGCAAATATTTAGTGACAGGCGAGCAAACAAGTGTCGCAATAAACGTCGACTGAGCCTCACATGGAGCTCGTCCTTTTTATGGAGGTCGTTGGGCGCCGCCAAACGCCAAATGAAGCAAACACACTCCTATTCTGTCTGCCAGCCTAGGCTTTCTCCCCATTTTACTTCCCCTTTGTAGAGACTAGAGAGTCACAGAGTGAGAGAGAACTCAAAACAGAATGATTCACTTTTGGCTTTTCAATGACTTTCACCACTATCTCCAGTTTAACTTAAAAGAAAAGTAAAAGTAAAATGGACAGTTCAGTATTAAAAAAAATAAAAAAATCTGGCGTAACAAGTTTTTTATTGTAAATATGGATAAGATAAAAGGCAGTGCAGTGGATTGTGTACAAAAGCGGTTGTTATTCCCATGAGTGAATGTGTTGATTTTTCCACCAATTATGCACACCAGTGATTTTTAAGTTAGGAATTAGTGTTTTCAACACTCCAGAGTATGAAATTTGAATAAGCAACAAGTATAGTTTGACATGACATAGAAGATTATGCTGATGGAGCTTGCACGTGCTGCCTTTAGGGCAGAGGATTAAATGTTGTTTGACTAGTGAGGCATCAGGTCCCGAATTGTTCTTATTGTTATCACAAGTTTGAATATCGACTCGGCTCTCACAGCAGTGTGTGTGAGAATCAGAAGATGACATTTTCTAGTGTATTTAACGATTCGATTTTAAAAGGATAATTTAAAAGTTTTTGTATTTTTTCTATTTTTTTAATTGACAAGAGTGGAAAATGAAATATTTGATGTTGAATGTATGATAAAAATTTTATCTCCTGGTATCATTCTGTAGAAGTGTTAATTTATAAAGTGCATGTATGTATGTTAGAGACATCTGCTGGGCTGAATAAGTACTAACAGATGTGTGAGTGAAATGTTGAGAGGATAATAGTTTCTGGAAGTTAAAGTGACGCCATCTAGTGCAGTGAAAATAAAGTTTGCAGTATCATTTTCCATAGGAGACCAGACAGAAACAGACATTAAATCTTGGACAAAAATATGTCAATGACTACAAAGTACCAAGTACGCATGGAAATTTCACGAAAATTGAGAAATTTTAAAAACAACATAACTTTTCTTCATTCCCATGGCATTAATATGGGAATTTTAATTTCATGAAATTTCAATTCCTTTTCCTTTGTGCACCCATGCCTTTGGGGTACCTCCTGTGCCCTTGGGGTACGCATGCGTTTGGAGTACCTGCCCGTATCCATGGGTATATCTGTGCCCTTGGGATACCCGCCCGCCCATGATTCCCATGATGCCCTTGGGGTACCCGCGGGGTCGCAAAGCCCGCGCGAATCGAAATTCGCGCAAAAAACAGTGTTGTAACCGTTACCGTTACTGTAACGGGAACGCGTTACATTTTGAAATCCCCAGCATGTAATTTGAAATTACATGCTGATTGGCTAGCAAATAAAAGCTAATT
>JAQFZO010002521.1:0-11958 GCA_034695885.1 Geophilus flavus | reverse complement strand
GAAAATCTAGGTGTCACCTTTGAAAAATGTGTGCAATGGCATCAAAATGTGCATTTTATGCTGTTATACACATTTTTCAAAGGCAGGATCTAGATTTTCGGACTCGCAACAACAAGAGAATTCAAAAAATACCAAATATGATATGATTTGGTTTGTTTTACAATCGGGAAAGTAGTTTTTGGACTCTCAAAAGTCAAAATTACTAAATTACCGATTTATCGGTAATTTGTATTAGCCAAAAAATGACCAATTTAGACAAACCCTAGTTAGGAAGTAGGCAAAGGCAGGCAATTGCCTAATGAGCCTCACAGGGACAAATGACTTTTTTTTGCACACAAGAGCAAGACCTCTTTAGACAGAGAAAACCTCACCAAGTGCCTAGATCTGACACTGCCAGTGAAGATCCATCTCAGCGTGTGATTTGTCCCTTCTAAAATGGCCCCATTTTCAGTGTTTGGCATTGTCATCCTTCCTTGTTCAGTAGTCTATTAATTAATTCTTGAATACAATTCAAACTACAATTTGTAGTAGATAAAATCATAACAACCTTATTAGAAATAAACGAACATTCCATTCCGCTCTATTCCACTCGACTCGATTGTAAACAGCAGAGGATATATCACACTTGTGATAATGGTGATTGCTGTCTAACATAAGTGGGCTGGAAACGTCATCCAGTTGTAGAAAATCAATATCTGCATTCAAATATTAAAACAAAGTTGAGTTTCTGTTAAGTTTTGAATTGTAGACTGCAATGACCACCTTATACAGTATATTATTAGGTTTTATTATTAAAGATACATTATTTGGTAATCATTGTTTGAAATCATACTGGATAAATTCCTTAGTTACTGATATGACAATAAAATTCAGCGTGCATCACAGAGAAGCTTGCTTCTTTCAAAACATCAAAATCATCAGAAATGTAAATCGCTGGTCATTTCATAGTCAAAATCAAATTCTGATTTTGATTTTGTGATGCAATTTTCGTCATCACATCGTTATTGCGCAGCTGCAACAGTTAATAATTGATTTTTATCCACGTAAAATTTAATTATGCTAATTTTTACGTCACGATTGTGACGTTTTTCACTTCAAACTGGTGGATAAGTGAAATAATCAAAATCAAATCAACTCTTTGCGTCAGTGATCAGAATTCGTTTTTCTGCGAGATTTAACTTAAATGTCGTGAAAAACGTCACGATTATTACGTAAATATTAGCATAATTAAGATTCTAAGAGATAAAATCAATTATTAGCTGTTGCAGCTGCGCAGTAGCGAAGTGATGACGAAAATTGCATTACAAAATCAAAATCAGAATGCTTATTTTCATTAATATGGATTTCAATGAGAATATGTGACGTCTAAACTTCAAAACTAAATTTTGTTTAATATTTGACTGCAGTTATGATCAAAAAAAGTAGATTGTTAGCATTTGCATTTGTTTGCATTTTCCTGTGTCATGTGACAAGTCATGTGACCACCAGCCTCTAGTAGAAACTTTTTACAAGTGGATTGAGTCGTTGGAAATTTACCGCAAAATTCTTGGCATGTAAAACATAAGAAAAAAAAAAGAAAATTCTTACTGAGGAACTTCCATGGGCCTTAATTGAATGGTAAGAATATTATTGAAGTTATCACAGAATAATCTTGCTAATGATCCTTTCCTAATCTCTTCTAGTTGAGCTGTAATATTACGAATTTTAATAATTGAAGCGAGGAATGTTATCAGTTTTTATCACCTGGTGTAAAAGCGCCTTTATATCCACCGTTTTCATACCAGAAACGATCACCTTTACGCAAGTTTCTAAATTGCTGCGCCAATATGCAAGAGAAAACTGGCCCTACTATTGCTCCTTCCACACGGTACTCTGCAATTCCAGCGGGGAATAGATCAATATCATCCACATGCCTGAAATGAAGCAACCACATTTAAAAACAACTCTCTTGGCTAGCGACCAACAGTGAAGACATAATCCTCCCATCCATTGAATTTATCTCCATTAGGCTCACGCTGGTTTTACCACCAGCTCCAATTACCCATCTAAAGACGTGCCATGAGTCTTAAGAATGTTGCCACATGGTTTGACCTCTCATGTTCATTTAGTTTCATCTTTTGTTTGAATTTAGTGGCAACTGGCAAGGGTTTGGCAGAAAGTGATTGATATTGGCTCGGGGACTGGGATATAAAGTATTCTGAGGAATGAAATGGTATTGGTTTTGGTGGTGGGGTGGTTAAATATATATTTTTTTTATGTTTATTGCAGGATGTGTCATCTGAAATGATTTTGAAGTGATTTTTAGCGTAAATGTTTGAACTGCTTCGGGCTGTGTGTTCAGGATGTTGAGGTAAGGTTTTTTTCTTTTATCTTTTAAATTATGAATTTACACACAGTGGGTGCGTTCAATCTATGTCAAAGCATTTTACCAATCTTATCTTGATTTCAAAATGGCGGCGATAAAACGGCATGGAAAACGTTGAAAACGGATTTTTAGCTGTCGGAAAGAGACTTCTCGAGACCCGGTTTTATGAAAATGGTTTTCAGAAAAACCGATTTGACAAAAAATGGTTCTGCGTACCTTTTTAGAGGTATTTCCGGTTGCAGAAATTGGTGAAATGGAAGAGAGATTGAACGCACCTAATGTTGTTGTCTCGGTAATTTCTGGGGAAATTGTCATGTTTTCAAATTCCTGATTTCTGGGACATTAAGTAATTGTCTGAAGAAATTGACAGCGCCAAACGTGTCATTTAAGTTTGTATTTAAAGGTGCATTCCACTGACATTTGATCTTTAAAGGTTTGTGGGATGATGGTACTTTGTGAGATGATGGTACTACAATACAATAATTTAACTTCTTTATTTCAGCACATAAGCTAAAGTAAATCTCGTTAATTTGATTCTGTGTATAACTTGTGACTACGATAGCCACGTAAAGAAATTTTTATTATTTAGTACGACAGATAAAACTAGTTAAATCAAACACATTCCGATCGGAAATTCGAAGTAATTGAGCGAATGGGCGGTATGATTAAAAAGAAACATTCCCTCTAAATTAAAAGGTGAACGAGCAAACATACTTGCTTAAAATTTTTATTCTTACATTTCAGTGCATTTGATTCAAAAACGTGAAAGAATAACATTTGTTCTTTTTTAATCATACTGTACCACCCATTGTTTTAGTCTGGGCGTTACCGTTTTAAAATCAAAAATGACACTTAGCTGCATTCAAAAACTAAAACTAAAATTGTGCTTTGAGTTTTAAACGTCACTTGTTAATATTAAATTGAGAATTAATGAGAAATAAGTTACGCCTAAAACACAAAACACAATTTTTGCTTTAGTTTTTGAATGCAGCTAGTGAGAATTAATGATTGTAAGTGACGTCTAAAACTCAAAACTCAAGTAAAACACAACTTTATTTTAGTTTTTGAATGCAACTCAGCCACTGCAACTGTAACAGCAATAAAAATGACTTGGAATTTTCAAACAGCCATCCAAATAAGTATTTGAAGGGTTTAAAACTTTTCCAAGTTAGTTAAGGCATTATTCATGTGTTCTATGGTCTCGAATTGGAAGTGATTTTCTAACGATGTCGATGCCACACGACACCAACTCGAGATTAAAACATCACCTTAACCTTAACTTCTAACATTTGTGATAGGTGATTTAATTTGAAGTTGGACAAATATTGTATTCCTGTCACTTTTTAAAGTAAGAGTTTAGAGAAAAATAAATGAGACTTTTATTATCTATTCATTGCCAGTTCTGCCAATTTGAATTAATCTTTGAGCCACTGAATAATTTGAAACTTCCTTTATGGTTTAAACTTTTAAGATTTTCTGAGTAAAAATTGTACAAAGAGCTTGTGAAATACAGTCTACAGTAAGGTGACCATTCTTCCCGGATTTTCTGGGACAGTCCCCAAAACAAGACAATTGTTCCTGCACTGTAAATAATCTTGTACCCTTATTTAAGGCACTAGGCAGTGTCTTAAAAGTTCAGATGCCTTTTTATAAGACACTATGTGGCTAAAAGTCAAAAGTGTCTTACGACAAGTCACATTACGTGTCTTATTTCATTGTACCCTTTTTTAAGAGACTACGCAGTGACTTATTATAAGACATTAAAAGTGCCTTAATTCCATAAAATAAGACACCTTAAGTGTCTTAAATGCATACAATAGACACCTTAAGTGTCTTAAATAACGATAGACACTTTCGATGTCTTCTTATAAGACACCTTTATTTACAGTGTGGCTAACTTTGTCCCGGATTTCAAATTTTATTGTATTTTTTGATTTTTTGATTTTTTTAATATTGTTTCTGTGAAGTTTTTGAGGGTGGTTTCAGATTCTGTACATTTAGAGAGGGGGAGGATAGTTTGATGCATTGTTGTAAAATTTAGAAATCTCCCTATCATCGTTACAGGAGGGTATTTCAGATTATTCACATTTAGATAAGGGAAGGGAGGTGAATCTTTCTGTTTATGCATTGTTTAGAAGTTGATCACCACTCCAATCTGTAAATGTGTATGATTATTAGGAATTTATGAGACTTTTACTTAATTTTAAGTAAAAAAAAAATTTTGTTATATTGGTCACTTCAGTCTACTACAGTACTAACAAAGTTAAAATTCTTTGCACTGTATCTTTATCCAGCAACAATTTCTTTTCTTTTGTGTAATCTGAGTCAAGCCATAAGGCTTTTGATTGATTGCTGATCAAGAAATGTGTGACAAGGGCAGGTCTGTCGAGACTTGGAAAGGTTAGCTCAAATAAGTTTAGGTTTGTGCACTGTGTATTGTTCAATTACGTGTTTTGCACTATATATATACACCTGAGTCATGCCATGCGGCATCTGAGTGATGGTTTAATTCAGAAATATGAGACAAGCAATTAGCGAATGCAGCCAATAACTCACAGAAGTTATATTATACTGAAAACTGAAACCATACATTTACGAAGGCACATAATGAATTTTTGCCTGCGTAAACAAACATGTTTATTCCACAGCTGCTTTAAGGGGTTTCCATTGATGTGATATTTATCAGGGCTAAAATTTGACAAGGTAACCGCCCAAAAATTGATAGCACATAGGCCAACCGTACAAACGATAGGATCAATCACGTACAAAGTAAAGACCATAATGGAGATATCGATCGTTCGCTGCACACTTGAGTTAGTACAGGGCGTAGTTGCGCATTTTTATTCGGCTTTCCCCATCAGATTGAAAACACCCTCGAATGCTATTACATGAGATCTTATTTCTTCGTCACGACTAAGCAATACATCATTATGATAATATTTAAACAAACTTATAAATTTGGAAAAACTAAGGGAGAATTTACACTTTATCTGACATTTCTTCGAAGAATGTTTTGTCGATAGTTTTTTCATTATTATTTTGTTTTTATTCTATGGAATTCGTCCAATTACTTTCTGTCATGCAAAGAATTGTGGGTTTCTGTTGATTAACTTTGTGATTAGTTGTTGATGTAGCATTTGTCAGTCTGTGTGAATGATTATACAGTGGGAATCCACTTATAACGTCATTTTTGGGACTGGGAAAATAATGACGTTAATGCAGCCTGCAGGTGACATACAATCCAAACACGCATATAATGTCTGTGATGTTATACAGGTAAGTCAGAATAATTTATCATCTTAAATAATTTATGAACAAGGTTCAATTTCAAAATTCTGTTTCAAGCATTGTAGGTAATTTGAGGGGGGGGGGATCTGATGGTGTCATCAAATTTGACATTCAAAGTCTTCTTCAATGTCATCCTTACTCTAGCTCAACAACTGTGATAGATAGAGTGAAAAAGTCAAATAGAAAGTTGTAGAGCATCCCAGAATTAGCAGGAATCCATCCTAAAATGGAAGGGTTATTCAGAGAAAAACGAAAGAGAAAGAGTGTTTTAATTATGTGGCACACCATTAAGTTGTTGAGGTAGAGTAATGGCCATGGGTAGTTCACAATTCAAATGCACACGCTTTTGCGTCTACGTCGCTATGCACTGACGTACGTCCAAGTTGAAAATTCTCAACTCGCGACGCGTGCGTCAAAACGCACAAACTAATGGTATTTTTTCTTTTTTTGTCATTCTTGCCTCAACGGGTGTCCACGAAGAAAAACAGTTTACATGCAATGCAATGAACATAAACTTACATGAGTAACATGACACAAGAACGCACCATAACGCATGAAAAAACTTGTGCATGTGAACTAGACGTAAGGATGACCTTAAAGATGACGATAAATGTCAAAATTGAGGAAACCAACAAAACCCCCATTCCAAATTTCCTTCATTGCATGAAACAGATGTCTGAAATCAGACCTACTGTATAGTACATAAATTATTTTAGGTGATAAGTTATTTCTATGCTACTGCATTAATTTCAGCCCTGAATTCAGCTAGTGAATACAGTCATTGCTGAGAAATACATATATCATCGGGTCCACCAAAATCTGTCAGGCCTATACAGTTATTTTTCTTTGTTTTTTACAAATGTCCCTCCAATTTTCACCCAGTTTCTTGTCCGGTTTTAAGAGAATATCACACTGGCCAGAATTTCCTCCAGACTACATTATTTTCCTGAAGAAAAAATATTCCATCAAAGCTTTATCATCAATCATAATTTTTTCTCAGTGCGTAAGAGATGAATCAATTCCTTCAGTGTTCTTTGTTCTGTGGAAATCAACCGATCACACTACTTTCTCCCAACCGTAAGACTGTGGTTTCCTCTCACTCCAATCTTGTGATTGCTTGTTGACACAGAATTTCTCTTTAAACCATAAATCGTTGACAACAAAAAAATAATTCTATTCCACAAGAAACTTTCACTTCTGTGAATTTCTCCTTTAAACCCGAGATTCTCATTTCAGTGCATCATCTCGAAACGCACTTAAAAGAAATCCATAGAGACGAAACTAAGCAAACGAGACAAAACGCCATTAACCCTTCTTACCCATAAAACCCTGCAAACGCGTGAATTATACGATCCGGCATCACCCCGTACAAATCTTCAAACGTCTGAATCCGTCCAACTCCGCAGTATTCTCTCCAGTCATTGTAACCCGGGATTCCGTTGTCACGTCCTCTATTGATGTTTATTGCCAGAAGGTCAAGACCCGATCCGGGGCCTAGAGTGCGGTTTAAGAAGAGATAGTTGGTGACCTGCAGATAGAATGGACAAAAAAAAATATTGAAGCTCCCTTGTTGTCATTTCTCGAGATTTTTCTGTCGAATTTCTACGTGTCAGACAGACCTGTGTAGTGAAATGTTCATCCCTCTCACGTGACCTTTGGTTCGTGAGACCAATTGCAATCTTATCTAATTCCCCATTGAAAATGGCCAGTGGTTCTCGTAATTCTAAACCGAGAGGGGGCGCTGCTTTAGGGATCTTTTTATGGTTTGGTTGGTATCTAAAACGGAATTGAAGTAGCAAATAAGATGAATAGGATTGTCAAAAGTCTTTGGGGGCGGGAAGAGTGGGAAATATCGATGTGTACCTGTGAAAACGGCCTTGAATGAGGCTGTGGCCGAAACGATACGCAGCTGCTGCGAATGCATTGTCGATTGATGGATTGATGGTTGGATCGTAGCCTTTGTAATAGTCGTATTTTTCGACGAATAAATCAAAGGCTTTCATGTATTCTGGGCTCAACACCAGAGGGAGGTATTCGTTGTAGGTTATGTGTTGGACTAATGCACTCACGATTTTCCTGGTTTCCTAAATTAATGAAACGATTTATAATTTTTATAAATTAATGGTAATGGAATTGCTTTAGGGTTGCCACCCGGTTTTCGCCCCGAGACTTGGGATTTAGAAGTCTATTTCCGGACTTCTGTTTGTTAATGTAGAGGTTGGACCTCATTGTAACGAACTAGAAGGAATTCAAATGTATAATACAACCCAATTACATGAGTATTGAAATTTTTTACTTTGTTTTAATCATATTTATTAAGGCAATTTAAAATTTTAATACTGTTGAGTGTTGGCACATTGAAAATGAATTTTAATACAGACCACTGGTTAGTGCTACGTAACTCGTTTTTCTCCATAGACTCCGCGTTATTTCAAACCGCATAATACGAAATTTCGAGTTTCGGTTTTATTCTTCGTTAATACGAATTTTTCCAGCCAATACGTAGAAAACCAAAACCAAAATTAAGACTAAAGTGACAGAAAAAGAGAGAAGAAAATGTCATTTTCACTAAAACAAAAATTTAGAATTTTGTAAGATTTGGAAAATAAATCATTAAAGAAATCGAAGTGGCATATAAAAATTAAAAATGGAGAAATGGGCCCAAAACGAAAAGTATTTTTTATTTTTTTAAAAATATCCATTAGTACGAGTTACTCTTAATGCGAAAAATCCATTAGTACGAACAAATTGCCGGTCATTTACTTGTTCGTACTAACGAGTTGGGACTGTATTTTTGAAATGATGGCCTTTGTTAAATTCGCTTTTAACTTTTCTTCTATTGGACATTTTCTTATGTTGTTTGGTTTGTTTTGTAGAGAAAGAGCTCTACTTTAATTAAAAATTGTTACGTCATAAAGATTAATTCGTTGTGAGTACGTTATAACAAGGTCTGGCCCCCTCAGAAGTTCAAACATAAATATAGCTAACTGTTAAAAGTCAACATCCAAATAATTCTTTTTCCATGAATTGTTTGTTACCTTTTGGCAAAGTAATTTAAAAATTCGAGGAAAAATAAATGTTGAGTAAATATGATTCACAGTGCGGTACATCTAGTACAAGTAGTGTACCGTATCGACATCATACATCATTAATCGATATTACTTTACAATTTTAATTTATACTCGATTTCGACATTTATTTTCATGTGTAAAAAGATGGCAACCCTAAATTACGTTTTTGTTATTAATTCGAACAACTTTTTGTCACGTTTTAAGTAATCGTTTTATAATTGCAATGTTTATGAACATGTGAAGTTAGTAATCACCTAGACCCAAACAAAAACTTGCACAACTGACTTGTGAGTATTCTGACTTCGTTGCCGATGGCGCGCAATAACTTGTTCACACTAATTTCCGTACATCAAAATTTTGCAAACTTTACTTCTGCTAAGTAGCTTTGACATCGTGATTGACCTTATGGGCACGGTGCATTTTTCTCCTCGATTTTTAGGTATTGCGTACAACAGCCTATGATTAATGGCACACTTAAAAGAATCGAAGCAAAAAAACACATTTTACCACTTGTTGCCGCTAGTTGGCAGCAACCATGTCACGACAGATTTGGTGTAACAGACTGAGTGAGCACAGCAGCCGAGAACATTTTTTTTATCGAGTGACTTAAAGTTCTTTATTTACTCCTTGATGAGAATGCACTGCAATTTGGAGTAAGATAAAACACCACTTCCGGTTGGGTTAGGACCTTGGCATTTTATGGGCACTATCTGGGTACACAGAACTGAGTACGCTTTAAATTCCAAGTTCCTAAGTACCATTTGTTCTGCCCAAATTGAATTGCAGTGCATCATTAAAGAAGTGCATAAAACTATTATCTTTTAAAAGTTTATTACTTTGAAATTTAAAATTTTACCCGTGGTGAATTAATGATGCAGAAATTAAACTTCACAGTCACCGATTTAATTTTGTGCTCTCAGCTGATCGCAAGTCGTGCTTGTTCATACGGGCGCGTCGACGCGAGCGATTTGACCATGCGATAGTAAATTGCATGCGTTGTATGTGAATCGAATTCTGTGACGCGATTTGTTGTATGAGTCCAAAACATGACAAAATCTCACGCGGCTCTAGAAGTTAAAAATGTTCAACTTTTGACGCATGTGCTCAGATGCACTTGTGTGTGTGAGGGAGAGTAATGAGGCTTTAGGTCCCCGGCGGCTGCTATGACCATGCGGGACCTGTCTCTATTGTGCAGCGAAAGACCCAGTCGATGCCAAGTGGAAAAGGCACCACAGGCACAACCAAAATGGAAAAAAACAAAAAATCAAAAGTCAAAGCAAAAAGAATGACCAGTAACCCAATAACAATAGAGACAAGGAAAAGGAAGAATGAATAAAAGAAGGGAGTTTGTGCGTTTTGACGCATAGTGAGTTGAAAATTTTGAGAAAAGAAGAGAAAAGATTACCAGTATGTAGGCGCTGTTAACTTCGGCATCAAGATGCCGCTCGGTGTCTACTAGTGTGGGGAACCACATAGAGGTAGGGCTTAGAAGTTTCTCCCCCTGCACAAGTTCACATGCAACGTGCTTTTAAAGCATAATTATCATGGATGCGTCAGGACAGGATGCAATCGCATACGTTAAAGTTGAAATTTTTAACTTCTAAACGTGTGCATTTTTGGCATGTTTTGGACACTGGCGATTAGATGCATGTGACAAAACATCGTCACGAATTTGATTAACATGCAATGCATGCGATTTACTTGTCACATGATCAAATCGAACGTGACGACATGCCTGTGTGAACTATACTTTAATCTGTGTCTCTGAGCACATCACTGTCACGCGTCAAAGTTAAAAATTTTCAACTCACTATGCGTCAAAACGCACAAACTCCCCTATTTTTCCTCTGGCGCACATCTGTGACGGAAAGAAGTTCATATGAGATGCATGTACAGTCGCGTTCAAAAAAAAAAAAACTGGATGCCACTGCAATTCCTGAATTGAAATTGTGAGTAGTTTCATGTTTTGCCACTAGGTGAAACATCTGACATCAATGCGAGCATCAATGTTATCATTTGTTGGTCAGGTGTTTCACCTAGTGGCAAAACATGGAACAACTCCCAATTTCAATTTTTAATTGAAAGCATGCAATGAGCATCCAGTTTAACACAAAACCGCCAAAAAGTTTAGTTGCATGTTAAAAATTCAGGGATTCTTTACCTGATATATTCGTTCGTCATGCCAATGCGGATTCAACAGATATAAATCCCCAGCTATTCGATTGTGCTCTCGCATTAGCATAATATGAAGCGATGTCAAAGGTGGCAGCATATTTGCACGAAAATCACCTGAAAAATTCATAACTCACAAAATTACACCAAACTTGCAGTCAGAATTCAAATTTAGGTGAAATTGAAATTATTCAATCACCTGTCAGATAACACGCGCCCGTGATGCTGACACACGCAATATTCGTGCCAGTTAACGGTAAAACTGGTTTCCCAACCGGTACCTCCATGCTTCTCATTAAACCTTGAGAAAAATTAATAATGATGATGATGTTGATGAAGATGGGACTAGAGATTCAAACAGTTGTTATGCAACGAAGCTTACCTTTCTCAAACGTCCTCAACTCGGCCGCTTGAATCGGATTCGATCCGTATAACGTCGATGCATCGATGAAAGCCGAGTTATTATTTATATTTTCACGGTAACCTGTTTCCGTGGAGATAAAACATTGATTACGATTAGTTATGTTAATTTTAATGTAAATAAATCGACACTCGTGATTTAGACTTTTAGATTTTTCATAAACATAACATAGGCGCTTGTTTACAAGTCGGCGGCGTGATTGTGTTTGTCGAAGGAAGTTTGTTAATTGGAATAAATTAACATCACGTAAAAATTAATTAGTGTAAGACGCTTATGAATGAGAAAATGATTTATTAGGAATTTTCGAAATTAGGATCCAGGTTTTCACATACTCCTGACGGAAAACGGAAGAAATGGTTTGTAGTTCGTGTTTTCCTCATTAAAAAACGCCAATGTTTTTTGATTTTTTCCCATATGTAGAAAGTTTTAGGTCATTTCTTGATGAAAACACAATTTTTAAATTAAAATTTTGGTTTCAGTTTTGAGTTATGGGTTTTTCTGGTTGAATTTTTCCTCAATAAAACTACTGAACATGAGTGTTGATGTCAATAAAACGTTAATAAGCTACAGTATTGTCCATTTTAAATTTTGAATTTCTAGTCATTAGAAACTTAAATGGAACTTGAATGAAGTTTCCATAA
>JAQFZO010002520.1:0-11961 GCA_034695885.1 Geophilus flavus | reverse complement strand
AACGTTATACGGTGGAACCCACTCACAACGGCCTTGGTTATAGCGTCAACCAGCCTATAACGGCATGAAATTTCGGTTCCTCAAAGCACCAGAACTCGATTATGACGAAATTTTCAATAACCGCTTTATACGTGGGTTCGGATGTTACGTCACATTTTTTTCCGGTCCCAAAAATGACGTTGTAAGCGAGCGGGTTCCACTGTATGTTCACTGGAAATTAAGTGACTAAAAAAATCATTAGATACTTCTTTCAGTGGCTAAATAAGTCTAAATTTTATACACTTATGGCATAAGTTGGTCAGATGTCTATTCTACAGTTGGTTAAATGTCTATTTTATACACTAGAAATCCAAAAGTCTTTACTTTTATTCATTTAAAGTGACTTAAAAGCTATAGCTACAACCGTGTTCTAGCCGTTTAAGTGGGGCTAAATGAAAAGTGACTAAATTTTAAATCTATGGTTGTGTTCAATCGTAGAAATAGAAGTGTTTTTTGTCAACTTTGAGGTCACAATTTTTCTCGATACACGTATTAAAGAGAGAAGATGGAAGTAGTGGTGTCACAAGTGAGGGAATTCGCTCCTATTCCTAAGATTAGACATGCCTATTAAATTCTAAGTTTAATTTTCCTAAGTGAAATTTAGTAATCATGGATTTAAACTGTAGTCACTTTTTATTTAGCCCCACTTAAACTACTAGAAAACTGCCATAGCTTTTAGGCATTTTAAACATGTACAATTTAGGCTTTTGGATTTCCAGTGCACAAAAAATTCGAATTCTTCCCTTTATTCCTGCATTGCAGGAAGCCAACTTTCCTAGGTCAATTTTATTTACCAATTTTATTTACTAAAACTATTTTCTACGAATAACAAATCTATAAAATTTCATATAAAAAAATTAATTTCACTCTTTTCGATCAAAAGCAGAAAGAAAATGTGACATTTCCAGTTGAACCCCCACATCTGCTCGATTCCAAATTGACAACTGACTCGGGAGGAAAAGCAGCATTAAAAGAGAATTCCTCAGTAACTAATGAAATACTTCTCTCAATCTGTGACCAGAGGAAATGAAACAAGAGTAATAAAACCCCAGAAATTCAATTTTAATTTTCCAACAAACCGCCGGAAAACTCATCCAAAATCCTCACTGTGTGTCATGTCACAAAAATCAAAAATTACCCAAAATCCCCCTCCAGAAAAAAAATTCCAAAAAAAAAAAAAAATCTAATAGTTTGGCAAACCTTCAAAAACTTCCATCATCACTTAAAAACTTTTTTAAAAATAAAATTCCAAAAAACCATTTATAAACCAAAAAAAAAAATATTCAAAAGAGACCTTCAAAACCGTAATGGATGTCATATACAAGAAGATGTGGGTGCAAAACTGCAAATCCCACTTTTTTCAGCTCATAATCTCATCTTTAGTAGCCGAAAAGAAGTCTTTTCGCTGTTTTTAAACATTCTTTTCCATACGGCCAATCCTTTTGTGTTGAAAAGCCAGCTGGCAAGAAGACAAATAGCGCCCTCTATGGAGCCAAAACCACCTTTTCATCTTATAATGAATGGGTCGTGAAAAACCCTTTTCGCTTTATTAGCGACTCGCAAATTAATGCTTGATTTAATAACCTGGGGTTAGTCGGGACTAGGGATGGGATGGGATTGTTCTTTGGCGGATAAAACTCTGAAAGGATGTATTAAAAAAAAATATGTTTGACACAAAGGGCACAAGTAACGAGTTGGGACTCACCTGACTCCCTATGTTTGAACCGCCGACGAGGAAAGGTGCGACAAGCGAACCTTTTCAAACACACCTGTGACAAACACAATTGAAACGGCAATTAATTGAGAGGTAAACACGGGGCATGCTTGACATGACAACTATGTAAATGAGCGAGATCCGATTATGGTTTTCGTTCTAGGTTTTTTTAAACTAATGATTTCATTCCTTTCCTACATACTGTACATACTGCGGGATTTTTATTCATGCGGAATGCGTAATCTGGTTAAATGGGGGAATGAAAGTAGGGATATGTTTACAAGTCTGGTTTGCACACTGGAATTATTGTAAAGAGAATGTACACGATTCGTTGGGTGTGAGATAAAAAGTGTTGGGATTCAGCTGCTGGTTCACACCGGTTCAGTAAAAATACAGTAAAAATTTTCGGGGTTCGTTGAATCGGAATTTCAAAATTCTCTCTGAAATCTCCTAAGTCCCTTTAAAATTCCATATTTTTAATCATTACAGACGAATACGCGATATTTAATTTTGGTATTTCACGATATTTTACCCGATTTGCTACACGATGCAAATTTTTTACGCAAAAATCAGGAAAATGATTTCGTTTCGTCGCCCGCAATACGCAAAAAATTGAGTTTTACGGCAGCGACCGAACTCAACAGGAAAGTTGGGGCATGCGCACTTCGAGCAACCACGATGGAGGCCCATTCGACTCGATCTGATTGCTCCACGATTAAATCGAAGTTCATAAAGTACCATAGAAGTCGATCAAATACCCAAAAACGTTAAAATGAATGCAAAAACTAGTTATACGTAATTTGTGGGATTAAATTAAGGTAGATTTAGTTCAAATTCGAATAATTCTGTTCTGGTGAAGGCCAACATCTGAGTGCAAACGTTATCACTATTGGCCGAATCTCGTTTTAGTGCAACCCGAGTGTTTAGAAATTTAGATGTGTGTTTTGGAGCAATTGATCAGCACGCAAATGGAAAATTTTGAAATAATTTCCGTAAATACAAAGTGCGTAAACTATCATTGACATTTTAGATGTTTATCAATCTTTCGCGATATTTAACGTTATTTTACGTTATATTTCCCTATATATCCACACAAATGTTTTCAGTACCTATTTATAAATGCCATTATCCAGATAGAGGGATGTTTAATTAAAAAGTTGTTTCTCTTGTTGTTGTTTGTTAATGCTTCGTGAGATTAAAATCTATACTCGTCTCCATCCCTCCTTCCCCTGTTGAAGCGCTTTTTGTCATTTCTGGGCAGTTTCGGGGTCATTTGGTCATTTGTTTCGACGACATAGTAATCTGGGTCATCTAGTCGCACGTACGTCCACTTTAAACCATCTTTACGACGTCTCGACAGGGTTCTTAAAGTGTGAAGCTATAAATTGAACATATTTTTTTTTCTTTCATCCTTCGTATATACATGTTAATTTTACTAGCTCGAGATGAGATGCAGGGAAGCATCTCATTCATTCGCGACATGTGTTTCATGCGTAAAATAAAATTGGGTTGAACTTGGGGTGGCGGGGATTCCGGAGAATAAAAAAGTGTTCACAAACCAACAAATTATCACGAAAGGATGAAAGGACACGTGAATGTAATGGGCGTTCGAAAAGTAACCCAAAGAAAGACCGCTTACTCTCAAAGCGATGCACTTATACTTCCATTTTTGGGCCCATTGCTAATGGTTTCGAATCCTGAGTGCTTTCAGGGCTCTAAGCGGAAGAAGTGGGTAGAGATGAGTAGATTTTGTAAATAGTATTCTGGGCCCCTTGATACATCCACTTAAATTCTTCGCATGATATTTTTTTTCTTAATTTTTTCCTTTTTTATTAAAGTTGTTGAAGACGTATTTTTTGGTGATATAATGTTAGGAATTTAGCCTTGGTATACTATAGTGGCCCATTTCTTTTGTAGGGTCAGTAAAGTATGCTGTTTATGGGACCTTTACAGTAAAAAGCTAACTCACTGCTAAAGGCTTTAAAAAAAGCCGCAATGGGCAATGCCCGAGTCCCAAGGGTCTGACTGATAAAGGATAACTCTTAGGATTAGCATAGGGCCAAAAAGAAAGTGCGACACCCCTCCCTCCTCTTTATATAATCTCTTCAGGCCCGCAATTGCTCCTCAGAAGCTTCATGCACGCAGGAAAACCAAAAGCCTAAAATATATGGACTTAAAGTGACTTATTACTTATTCTTATCATCCTGTAGTCTGTTACTGGCTGATTGTGATCACATGTCATGTACAGTACAGTTCTTTTCTTATTTTTACCTTTGCCCTTCTGGAAGTGACATGTTTTGAGTCATATTTTGAAAAATAAATAAAGGTAAGTGAAATTCATTTACCTTAATATAACTTAATTATTTTCTCACTTTCAATTTCAAAATATGACACAAACATTCAATTCTAAGGGCAAAAATAAAAACAAGAAAGTACAGTCTGATGGGACTCTAATTAGGCACTAAATGAAGAGTTTAATGATTACTTTGGTTACTTGAATTTCCAATGCACTTTTCCGCAGTAAAAGTGAATAAATATTAATATATAAACTGACCAAAAATTCCATAATTTTACAATCAAACAAATATTTTAATTTTTATTTTGATTGTGCGGGGTTCCTTGGCCAAAGTCAGTCATAGGAGCACATTTTTCCGTTCTTTGCTGACCGTTTGTGCCCCAACTACAAATATTGCAAAGCACGCCACAATTTTAGAAGCCTTATTAGTACAACAACGGCCCTGCCCCTTTCACTCCAGCAATAACAATAAATGTATTTCTTTATTCAATTTGTCATGTTATTATTGAGTGCGTTATAAATCAAAATCTTTATCATGTTTACTTGTTAAATGATAAACTTGGACTGTATGCTCACAATGATGCACCCAGTGACCCACATATCAAATATATGATCTAGAAAGTTCTTTCAAACGGTTACTTCCACTATGAACGCACAGACCAACATTTCGCTTCACCAGCAGCAGCAACAACAACAACAACAACAACAGCTCCAACTCCCCACTTTTGAGCCAGTTATTCATCTTCTGTAAAATCAGGAATCGGAAACTCCCACAAACATTGGGAAAAAATCTTCACTAAAAAAACTCGACAAAATACCCCTTCGAATACTTGAAACTTTTAAATCTTAATTCAAAAGAAATTAATACAATTATTTAAATCGCTCATAAAACTCTTCTAAAAGAATAATGTTTTTATAGGGATGATTGATTGTGTTTGCTACATCGGACTCCTTTATGATACGAAAAGCCATAAATTCTTTTGGGTAAATGCTGAACTGACGGTGCTAACTCTGGTGTTACACTAGCTGCATTGTGTTTTGTGTTTTAGACGTCACTTACTCTCAGTAAACTGAGAATTAACGAGAATAAAAAAGTGACACCTAAAACACAAAACACAAATTTGTTTTAGTTTTTGAATGCAGCTACTGTTTGATATAATTTCTACACTACAAACTCCAAACTGATATTGTTGTGTTCTTTATGTACTTCTACTTTCATGTCTTACAACTAAAAGAATGAATACAACCTGTTTAGGGGAAAAGGAGTGACTTGGCTGCTCTCAACAAAACCACCCACTACAATTGAATCTAACCAGCTGATTACCGACAATGGTGACAAATGTACACAAAAATCCCTACCCCAAACCTGAAGCAACGTAGCAGAAATTTTCCCCACTTTGCTAGTGCGCAGATTCAAACCAATCAGTCTCTCCTAACATATAACCTTAGATAACACCATGGCAACACAAAAACAAACGTGTCGGGCTGAGATGACAATACATTTGAAATCAATGCCCCCTATTTTTCGTTGAAAGTGAAACTCATCATGGTTACCACTGCAAGCGCCGAGTGCATCACTGGAAGCCAACCAAATCATTATCCTGGAAGCTAAAGGGGCAGAAGAATTACAAAGCCAATAAAAACTTATTTCTTAAAATTTTCACGTGATTGTTTGTGAGAACAAAGTTTAATAGAATAGGAACAAAGTCAAAATGGAAAAAAAAAAAAATTTTCAGGGGAAAAGTGAAATTTTCCCTCACGTTTAATCTTCGCCTAACCAACAACCAAAACATAAATTCTTTAAACTTTCCCACAAACTTCCCCTTAAACATTCTCAGCATCAATAAAAACCCACTCCCACACAACACCTTCCATCCTTTAAATAAAATTCCACTAAAAGAACATCAATATCAAACAACAAAAAAACAAGAACAAATTAAAAACAAGACTTCATTTTGTGGTCTCATTCCTTAAGACCGAGTGATTAGCACTTGCCGAAGCATCTGAGTGAAAAATCAGAGGCCACAAGTGTAGATTTGATTCCACCTGACTAATTACACAGCCCTTCAACGACTCTCGCATTAAGGGCGAGGCTAGTTTCACGGAAGGACCATGGCAATGCAATCACACAACGACATTATCCCCCACAGCATCTCTCCCTAATCAGCCAGAAGCTTCGCACCAAAGAAAATAATCTCGCTTCGGTGGAAAAAAGAAAGGAAAAGTGGTAAGACTCCAACTAATAAGAAGATGGAGCTAATGGCAGAGAGGTAAAAGTGGAACCCGTGCTAATGGGTGAGTAACACCATCCCCACGCACGACTCAAACGACTCTTAATGAATTGAAGAGAAAAGAAGAAACAGGCACAATGAATTTCTTTTTATGCCGTCGGATAAAGGGATTAATGTTAATTCCCTATTTATTTTGCAGATAGACGCGTTTTTAGTTTGCTTTCGACAACTTTGAACATAAAAAAGAAGAGATTTAATTCAATTTCTGAAAAATCTGTTATAAAAATTGTTCTGTTAGTTGATTCTCGTGACCGATGACCTTGAACACCATTTTCAAGGTCATCCTTATTCTATCTCAACAACTGTGCTAGATAAAGCAAAAAAGTCCATTAGAAAGTTGTAGAGTAGGCCAAAATTACCTAGGAACCACCATCAAATGGTAAAAGTTCAAGCAATAACTTAACAAAAGTTTACAATTAACTAATCCTTCGATGAACTGATTTAAAAGTGAAAAATAAGTTAATCGTGTATCAAGGTAGGCTTAGGTAGGTAGTGATTCTGTGATGAAAAATTCATCACAA
Source organism: Geophilus flavus (assembly GCA_034695885.1). Classification (NCBI taxonomy): domain Eukaryota; kingdom Metazoa; phylum Arthropoda; class Chilopoda; order Geophilomorpha; family Geophilidae; genus Geophilus; species Geophilus flavus. Next base: position 5,100 of record JAQFZO010002520.1, on the reverse strand, counting down.
TTGATTTCAAAGCTCCAGGATAAATCGATTCTGAAATAAAGGGTTTCTTTTGATTTTGGTGATTGCCTTTGATCTTTCGAAAATCACAAACATGGCAAAATAGGTTGAAAAATGTTGCTTTCAATGTATTTTGCACTCTGGAATCACTCTCTGGCCAAATTTTAACAAGATTAATATGTTTTTTTCTTATTTTTCACTTACATTACATTGTAGGATTAGTTGACTGTTAATTTTTATTAAGTTACGGTACTGTTTAAATTTTTACCATTTGATGCTGGTTCTTAGGAAAATTTGGCCTGTTCTACAACTTTCTAATTGACCTTTTTGCTCTATCTATCACGGTTCTTGAGATAGTGAAAGGCTGACCAAGAAAATGATGTGCAAGGTCAATGATCACATGACCATTGGATTTTCCTTCCTGTGTTACATTAGGCTCAACAAACAAAATTTCTTCTGTCATTTTTTTAGAAAATGAATTAAATCTCTTCTTTTTGGCCACCCTGTATTTACATGTAACATTAGCAATTTAGCATTAATTCCATGTAATTCTACAATTGGCAACATTCATTTCCACAACCTTCAGACAACGTTTTGTTTCCTGGGTCGGTCTTGTTATTTGACTGGCTTTATGGTGAAAAGTCAGTCTGGAATGAGTTTTCCTCATGTGTGATGAGCAGAGATGTGGAAATGTTTACAGTGAAGTATGGTTGGTTAAAACATGAAGGTATGGTTAAACTGGTTTGCATACATTGCCTGGAACTATTCGTAAATTGTAATAACAAAGGCAAATACTGCGTTGAAGTTGAGGTTAGAGAGTGGTTGGTTGGTTGGTTAGTAATGAAAGGCTGTTGTTGTTGTTGGCATTGAATGAATCAATGACTGTCTTTTCTCCCTTCGACATTCGTGCTTTGGAATTTTCCTCGTTGCCCAGAGTGACACCTTGTCTTTTGTACTGGCAGCTGTGGATTTTCTTGTGTCGGTTGTAAACTTGTAATTGGCAGCTGTGGTTTTGGGTGACATCAGCAGGTATTAGGAAAACTAAGTTAATTTAGCTGTCCCTCCAATGTAAATCAAAGAAAGACACGTGGTAGAAATCTGTGGTTTTTAAGATTTGGATAAACACCGTCACTGTGTCAAGAGTGATTCTGAATCCTGTTTTTCTCAAAATTAATCCATTTTAAGAATATGAAGTAACATCATTTTAGACAAAGTTTTGGGTACCGTACTCTACAACTTTCCAATTGGAGTTTGCTCTAGCTCGGCCCATTAATGAGATAGTAAATGAAAAGTGTTTTGTTGCCTGTCTTTCAAAATTTGTTGACGCTATTTGATTCGGCATCCATACTTTTCTGTCTGCTTAATTTTTGGATATAGTGAACGGTTTTCTATAGAAAATTTGCTAGTTTGTCTTAAAGTAGTCAGAACACTACAGGGGATCGGCTGTCACTGCGATCAGGACCAATTGGCGATAAGGCCAAGGTCCAGAAGAATGCCTCAGAGTCTTTTAGGAGCAGAATAGGGTCTTTTGACGAACAAAAGCTCTCTGGTGGAAAAATGAGTAAACTCGAGAGCCAGTAACTGACTTTGGCTGCCACATAATGATGAACTTTTGCGAGAAATGCTATTTTCACCCTGTTGCGCACATTTGCAAGCATCGAAATAAGGATACTTGTATTCGGACCCAACACGTTTAGAGAATTCAGAATCAGCCACCCACATAAGCATACGTACGAAACGCTGTTTTCTACAGTTGTACCTAATTATGGCGCCATCTGGCACAACTGGCAACACAGAGAACCTGTCACATTGATCATGAGCTTTTTAAAAAGGATATTGTTGAAATCATGATCCAGAATGTATAAAACAACTGACGGACAATAAACCATTTTCAACATTTCCGATAGGGGAGTCGGGGAGAGTTCCAATCCCACCAAATACGCGATACACTTGTTCAAATTTGTAAGGTTTCGATTTTAATGTCAATAACTCTCCTTCATTGAACCATTTCATAGACTTCCATTTCCTAGAACCAACAATCAACAACAACAACCTTTAAAACAAATTCGCTTCACATCCCGAGTCGAGTGAACTCATTTATTTACTCTCAAACCAGAAATATTGGCATCAAAACCAAACCGGCATTCTTCAATGGAACCGAAACCGACGTCAGTGTAAAAGCAGTGATTAATGGAAATGGAAACCGAGGTCACCATATTACCCTAAGTGAGCAATAACATCTGTTTGTGTACATTCCAGTTAATTCACCGACATTAAATTACTCAGATACATTACAATTTTTCAAAAAACCACCAAAACCAAACAAACCAAACTTCCTAATTACTAATCACCAATTAAAATTTCATATATACTAAATATTTATACATAAATTTAAAAAAAAACTTGTTTACTCGTCGGTGTGTATCGACCAAGATTATCACAAGTTGTTTGTTAAAACCATCAACCTGCTCACCTTCCTAATGAAGACATTAAAAACCACAGTAAAGGGCGAAGTGATGTATGAGCACAGATTAAACTTGTAAACATTTTGTTTACATTTACTAATTAAGAACATTTGGTTTTCATTACCGGATTTTCTTGCTCGGAATTACTCCAGCGTACATCATTAAACAAGTAATCTTGCATGGAGAATGCTTTAAAAAGTACAACTCTATGATTATTATAATCATTTCGATTGAAATTATCGAAAAATGCGATAAATTACTGACATTTCTCGCTATTAATACACAAAACGGTCACGAGTAAAGCATTTGTTTTAACTTTAAGCTTCCGGCTTCAATTTGCAATAAAACCCACTCTAACTAATGGAATTGAATGGGAATTAATGAATCTGTTACTCTGGAGCTACGAATGAAACCATTCATTAAATAATGAACTGTACAGTGAGTGAGAAACTTTGAAATTAAGGATTTTTCTTAAATAAATTAAAAACAAATCATAAATTAATTTTTTAAAGCCTTAAATATTATTTAAGTACGGTACGATATTTTTAAAAAAATTAAAATTTTAAAACGCAAATTAAAATAATCTATATATGTAAATTATTATGAATGGCGTCCATAAATGTTTCGATTCGGCATTCAAATTATTATTTGCAGTTTAAATATGATTTTAAGTTTGGAATTAAATATGTAGGATTAATCGATGATTTTGTTTGATTTATTTAAGAAAAACCTAAAATTTCAATAGGCGCGATCAAGATTAAAAATCAAAATCAAATTCTGATTTTGTGATGCAATTTCGTCATCACTTCGCTACTGCGCAGCTGCAACAGCAAATAATTGATTTTTATTTCTTAAAATTTTAATTATGCTAATATTTACATCACGATCGTGACGTTTTTCATGACATTTTAAGTTAAATCTCGCAGAAAAACGAATTCTGATAACTACTTGAAAGAGCTGATTTAATTTTGATTATTTCACTTATCCACCAGTTTGAAGTGAAAAAGTCACAACCGTGACGTAAATATTAGCATAATTAAGTTTTGAGTAGATAATAAAAAACAATTATTAGCTGTTGCAGCTGCGCAATAGCGATGTGATGACAAAAATTGCATCACAAAATCAAAATCAGAATTTGATTTTGATTTTTGGTATTGAATGCGCCTAATGTTTTGTAGCTCACTTCACTGTATGTATTTGGGTTCGACAAACTCACCCTAGAATGCACTGCCAGTGATGTACAGAGTTGGCATTCAGAAACTTACGTTGCGTGATGTAATCACGAGTAATGGATTTTTTTTTCTCTTTTAGAGATTGCTAATACATTTTTATCATTTTATACAGGAATAAATTACAGTCATTAAAAAAATGAAACCACGGTTTCAAACATCTATTATCACACTCGGCCTAATACCATAATGATAAAATGACTTAATTACTAAATAAATCATTATAAATTAAATTTTCATACGGAAATTCCATTCCAGGTTACAGAGTTACTACGTATTACAGAAATAAAACCCTCAAAATTTATTTATTGGTTTTTTTTGTGTAGTTTTCAATTTATTTCCCAATTTTTTTCTTTTATTTGGCCCAAATTGATTTACCGTACTCACAAAAAATAAAAAAAATCAAAAAAAATTTTTTTTTTTCTTTCTCTTTTACAACCGAAAAAAGTAGTAAAAATAGGTGGAAAAAAACACACAGTCACGGTAAAAGTCCATCTTTAGTAATGTTTCCAATGGTTTCTAGTCGGGAATAAAAATGGAGCATCCATTGAATAGTAGTGACTGCTGTCATTTGATGTGTCGCGTGAGGGAAAGTCATCGACATGCATGTGCATCCTTTCATGTCGTTACACACTCCTTTGACAATTCTCCAAATGGTGGAAACACTGTATCACAAAATCCTTCACTGCCACTGTTGTCAAACTAAAATAAAACTCGTGCCAAAATTCTCCACTTTCCAACTTCCCTGCCAAATAGCATCAACCCTTTCTCACCAAAGTAAAAAGAAATTTTTTTTCAAAAGGAAAAAAAATTTTAAAGGTCAAGTAAACAAAAGCGAAATTATATCTGTCCTAGAAAGAATTTCCTTTGTTTTTTCCTTGTTGATTCACTAGAGTAGTAGGATATAGTTATTTTTAAAAATATTTTTTGTGCTATAAAATACAGAAATAACTAAAGAAATAGCCAAATCTCCTACTGTAGACCCTATTTAGATGGTTTTTATTTTAAATATAAATAAATGTTTTGGACGTTAGTAAATATTTGGCCTTTTTTGACCATAAACAAATATTTCAGGGTTTCTGGACCTGAAATATCTAATTTTAACTAAATTTCCGTGAATAAAAGTAGTGACTGATGGAAATATGTGCAAGATCAAAATATTTTAGCAGGAGATAAAAATGAATCATTAGACGAATTAAACCTAGCAAAAGTTGCATCGTTCGCTTTTACCCCGATCACATCCTGTGACTCGGAACGTAGTTTTTCACAGCGTAAATCTTTACTAAAGGTCTAATAGGACTGATATTACTCGTGAAACTTAAAAATGTATGTTATAAGCCATTGTAATCAAATTATTTGAAATTGGGTAACATAAATTTAATAAATATAAATAAATATTTCAATGTTTT